>CAUYPK010008952.1:0-48627 GCA_963574355.1 Loris lydekkerianus | reverse complement strand
AACATTTGAAACAACCTAAAATACTTGCAATGTGCTCCATAGGTGTGGTCCCCCTACTAACCCTTCCTCTATCAATCCACCCCTCCCCTCCCCTCTCACTCCCCTTCTCTCCTTCATCCTAGGTGATAGTTGTGTTTAATTTTTCATATGCAAGTGTGAGTGATTATAAATTGGTTTCACAGTAGTACTGAGTACAGTGGATTTTTTTTTTTCCATTCTTGAGATTTACTAAGAAGAATATTTTCCAGTTCCATCCATGTAAACATAAAAGACGTAAAGTTGTTGGTTTAAATTGGTTTCACAGTAGTACTGAGTACATTGGATACTTTTTTCCCCATTCCTGAGATACTTTTCTAAGAAGAATATTTTCCAACTCTATCCATGTAAACATAAAAGAGGTAAAGTCTCTATTTTTTTAATGCTGCATAGTATTCCATGGTACACATATACCACAATTTATTAATCCATTCATGGGTCAATAGGCACTTGAACTTCTTCCATGACATGGCAATTACGAATTGAGCTGCAATGAACAATCTGGGGCAAATACCTTTATTGTTAAATGATTTTTGGTCCTTTGGATATACACCTAGAAGAAGAATTGCAGGATCAAACGGCAGGTCTACATTTAGATCCTTGGATGTTCTCCGAACTTCTTTTCAAAAGGAACGTACTAGCTTACATTCCCACCAGCAGTGCAGAAGTGTTCCTTTTTCTCTACATCCATGCCAACATCTGTAATTTTGGGATTTTGTGATGTGGGCTACTCTTACTGGAGTTAGATAGTATCTCAGAGTAGTTTTGGTTTGCATTTCTCTTATGATTAAAGATGATGAGCATTTTTTCATGTGTCTGTAGACCATGTGCCTGTATTCTTCAGAGAAGCTTCTGTTCATGTCTCTTGCCCACAATGAAATGGGATCACTTATTATTTTATTAGTAATAAGTTTGAGTTCTCTGTTGATTCTGGTTATTAGACCTTTGTCGGAAACATAACTTGCAAAAATCCTCTCCCATTCTTAGGGCTGTCTATTTGCTTTATTTAGTGTGTTCTTGGCAGTGCAGAAGCTTGATCCGATCCTAGTAATGTGTTTTTGATGCTGCTTCAATTGCCCAGGACGTCCTCCTCATAAAGTATTCTCTCTGGCCAATTTTTTCAAGTGTTTCCCCTGCACTCTCTCTAAGAATTTTTATAGTTTCATGTCTTAATTTTAAGTCCTTTAACCAATGAGAGTCAATTTTTGTTAGAGAAGAAAGGTGTGGGTCCAGTTTCAGTCTTTTACAGGTCACCAGCCAATTCACCCAGCACTATTTATTGAATAGGGAATCTTTCCCCCTTACCCCCAATTTATATATATATATAACATTGTAATGGAAGTCTTACCCACTGCAATAAAGTGCCATATATATATATATATATATTTTGGTGGGGGGCGGGGCTGGGTTTGAACCTGACACCTCCGGCATATGGGGCCAGCACTCTAATCCTTTGAGCCACAGGTGCCCCCCCCCCAATTTATATTTTTAATAGGCTTATCAAAAATCGAATGATGATAAGTGTCTGGGTTCACCTCTTGGTCTTCAATTCTATTCCATACATCTACCTCTCTATTTTTGTGCCAGTACCATACTGTTTTGATCACTATTGATTTATAGTATAGTCTGAAGTCTGGAAGCGTGATTCTTCCTGATTTGTTTTTATTTCTGAGTAATGTCTTGGCTATTTAAGGTTTTTTATGTTTCCATATAAAGTAAAGTACTAATTTTTCCAGGTCTTTAAAGTATGACAGAGGTGCTTTAATAGGGATTGCATTAAATCTGTAGATTGCTTTAGGTAATATAGACACTTTAACAATGTTGATTCTTCCCAGCCATTAGCATGGTATATTATTCCATTTGTTAACATATTCAGCTATTTCTTTTCTCAGAGTTTTATAGTTCTCTTTATAGAGATCTTTCACATCCTTAGTTAGATACACTCCCAGATAGTTTATCTTCTTTGGCACTATTATAAAGGGAATAGAGTTCTTGATTGTTTTTTCCCCTTGACCATTGTTGGTATATATAAAGGCTACAGATTTATGAGTGTTAATTTTGTATCCTGAGACATTACTATATTCCTTGATCACTTCTAGGAGTTTAGTAGTTGATTTCCTGGGGTTTTCCAGATATATAATCATATCATCTGCAAAGAGTGACAGTTTGATCTCCTCTGGTCCTATTTGGATCCCTTGATTGCCTTCTCTTGCCTGATTGCTGTGGCTAAGATTTCCATTCCAATGTTCAAAAGCAGTGGAGACAGTGGGCATCCTTGCCTGGTTCCTGACCTGAGTGGAAATGATTTCAACTTTACTCCGTTCAATATGATATTGGCTGTGGGATACCTGTAGATGGCCTTCATCAGTTTAAGAAATGTTCCTTCTATATCTATTCTCTTAAGTGTTCTGATCAAGAAAGGATACTGGATACTGTCAAAAGCTTTTTCTGCATCAATTGAGAGAATCATATGGTCTTTGTTTTTTAATTTGTTTATGTGATGCATTATATTTATGGATTTGCATATATTAAACCATCCTTGGGACCCTTGGGATGAAACCCACCTGTTTGCAATGTATAATTTGTTTGATGTGTTGTTGGTTTCTGTTTGCTAGGATCTTATGAAATATTTTTGCATAAATATTCTTTAGAGATATTGGTCTAGAATTTTCTTTTCTTGTTGGGTCTTTTCCTGGTTTGGGTATCAGGGTGATATTTGCTTCATAGAATGTGTTGGTAAGTATTCCTTCTTTTTCTATGTTTTGGAAAAGGTTAAGTAATATAGGTACTAGTTCCTCTTTAAAGGTTTGGTGGAATTCTGTTGTGAAGCCATCTGGTCCCAGGCTTTTCTTTTTGGGGAGATTTCTTATAGTTGATGCTATTTCAGAACTTGTTATAGGCTTGTTCAACATTTCCACTTCTTTCTGGCTAAGTCTAGGAGGGTGGCATGTTTCTAAGTATTGATCTATTTCCTTCAGATTTTCATACTTCTGAGAGTAGAGTTGTATGTAGTTTTCATTAAGGATTTGTTGAATTTCTGAGGAGTCTGTTGTTATTTGGCCTTTATCATTTCTGATTGATGAGATTAGGAATTGTACTTTTCTACTTCTGGTTAGGTTAACCAAAGTTTTATCTATTTTATTGACTTTTCAAAAACCCAACTCTTTGATTGGTTGATCTGTTGTATGATTCTTTTGTTTTGAATTTCATTTAGTTCTGATAACTAACTAAATTTTAGTTATTTTCTTCTGCTGGGTTGAGGGTTGGAAAGTTCTTCCTTTTCCAGTTGCTTGAGATGTACCATTAAGTTGTTGACTTCCTCTCTTTCCATTGTCTTGAGGAAGGCTTACAATGCTATAAATTTTCCTTTTAGGACTGCTTTTGCGGTATCCCAGATGTTCTGATCTTTCATGTCTTCATTATTATTTTGTTCCAAATATTGGGTAATTTCCTTCTTAATCTTGACTATGACTCAGCTATTGTTCAGCATGAGATTATTTAGTTTTTATGTTTTTGTATGTGTATAAATATTCCTGTTGTTACTGAGTTCAGGTTTTGTTCCATGATTGTCCGAGAAAATACAAGGAATGATTTCTATTCTTTTAAATTTGCTGAGGTTAGATTTGTGACCTAAGATGTGATCAATTTTGGAGGATAATCCATGAGTGATGAGAAGAATGTGTATTCAATTTTATTAGGATGAAATGTTCTGTAGATGTCTGTTAGATGCAAATGTTGAATGGTTAAGTTTAAGTCTAAAATTTCATTGCTTAGCTTCTTTTTGGAAGATCTATCCAACACTGCCAGAGGAATGTTAAAGTCTCCAACAATTAAGGTACTGGGGGAAATCAAGCTTCTCATGTCCGTTAGAATTTCTCTTATAAATTGAGGCACTTTTTGGTTGGGTGTATAAATGTTGATAATTGAAATCTAATCATGTTGACTGTTGCCCTTAACAAATAAGAAGTGACCATCATTATCTTTTCTTACTTTAATTGGTTTAAAGCCTATTGTATCTGCAAATAAAATTGCAACACCTGCTTTTTTCTGATTTCCATTTGCCTGAATTATAGATGACCATCTCTTCACCCTGAGTCTATGTTTATCTTTTAAGGTAAGGTGAGATTCTTGAATACAGCAGATGTCTGGCCTGAGTTTTTGTATCCAGTCAGCCAACTTGTGCCTCTTTAGAGGGCAATTTAAGCTGTTCACATTAATTGAGAGTAATGATAAGCCAGATAGAGTTTTGGGTATCAAGTTTTTTGAAAGTCCAGTGGACATTTTTAATCCTTTCACCACTATGGAAGTTGGAATTTGATCAAAAGTTTCTTAGTGAGTTTACTTTGGTGATAGAGGATTGTATTGTTCATTATGGAGGATTGGTCTGAGAATATTCTGAAGAACTGGTTTAGTTATGGCAAATGTCTTCAACATGTGAATGTCATGAAAGTATTTAATTTCTCCATCATAAATGAAACTCAGTTTAGCTGGATACAGGATCCTGGGCTGAAAGTTATTTTGTTTAAGGAGATTAAAGGTCGATGACCACCCTTTTCTAGCTTGAAAGGTTTCAGCAGAGAGATCTGCAGTCATTCTAATATTCTTCCCCTTGTAGGTTATGGTTTTCTTATGTTCTTTCTTACACCTTCAGGTATTCCTATAAGGCAAATATTAGATCTCTTTGAATTATCCCAGAGCTCTCTGAGAGAATGATCCATTTTTGTTCTCCACTTTTTTCTCTCTTTGAGCATTTGGGAGTGTTCCAAAGCTTTGTCCTCAATGTCAGAGATCCTTTCTTCTGCCTGCTCCATTCTGTTACTGAGGGATTCTGCTGTGTTTTTAGATCTTTGTGGGCTGTGAATTCTTGCTTCAGTGTGTCAAAATGTTTGGTCATTTTGTCTTTGAATTCGTTGAATTCTTGAGACATCTTTTGAATTACTGCTTGGAATTCTAATTCCATCTTTTCCTTCATTCTGTTGATCTTATTTGCTATCCAAATTCTGAACTCGATTTCTGACATCTCAGCCATTTGTTTGTGAATGGGATCTTGTGCCATGTCTGCTTTATTGTTCCCTGGGAGAGTTGATCTACTCTGATTATTCATGTTGCCAGAGTTTTTCCACTGATTCCACCTCATGATTGTTTTTCACTGTTGGCTAGCTGGGCACGTAAGGTGAAATTGGATTGGGAGTTCATGGAGTTGTTAACTAGCCCTTTGTTAAGGATCTGGGACTAATGACTGCAGCTTTTTCCGCTTTAGTTTTGCAAAGAATCCATACAATATTACAGTCTGAGGCTGAGGAAACCTGCTTGGTGTGGTATGGTTAGGTGGCTCTGTCTTGTATTCAGCTGGCTCTTGTCTGATCCTAGTGGGTCAGTGACTCTGGTGAAGTCTTAGCTGTGAAGAAATACAGGCAACTAAGATACCCCACCTCCCATGGACAACTCACCAGGCTGCGGTCCTGGTCCCTCCAATAAGCAGATGTGCCAGGGCTTAGTGACTGTCAGAGTCAAAGGAAGGTCAATGCCCCCATCGCCTGGCCACTACCCTCTGCTACCAGCTGACTGGGGGAGCTTAGGCCTGTCTGCCTTGGGTGCTCAATAGTCATTGGCGAATATTCCACTTGGACTCAGTCTAATCCTGAAGGTACCAAGTCAGCAAATCCTTTTTTTCCTTAGCCATTGCACCTTTGCCCCTGCCCCTCTGCAGCACCGGTATCCCTATAGAGTGAGCTCTGGTTTCCTCTGGCAGTCCTCAGAGTTGGGGAGGTGGCTCTCCAAGATTAGACCTTGGTGGGATCACTCTATTGTTGCTGAATCTTTGTGGGAAGTGACCCTGCACAGCTCCCGTGCCACTGCCAAAGCTAGGGAGTTCTGGCTGTAGAAGCAGCTCTGGGAGCGTGGGGCACACATATCCAGCAGCATGGTGGGGAATGCTGCAGATGATTCTGTCAGTGTCTGGTGTCTGATGACTTCAGCAAGGAGAGTGCTAGGCTCATGATTCTGGCTGGGTGGGGGCACAGCATGGAGGCAGGGCAGGTGCAGGGTGCATGGCTCTAGCAGTCTCTGGCTGTGCAGGTGCGGTATGGAGGCAGGGAGGGTGCCAGGGAACAGAGCGTGGGACACACGGCTCTAGCAGTCTCTGGCCCCACATGGCATGGAGGCAAGGAGGGCGCAGGGGGGCAGGACATGGGTCCCACAGCTTTAGCAGTCTCTGGCTGAGTGGAGGGGTGGGGCTTTTGGTCTGGCAGACTGGGTGGGGGGCATTTCTCATGAGCCTCCTCCCTCCCACAGTCTCTGCAGGGATTAGGCTCTGGTTCCTCAGGTGAGGGGAGAAGGGTAGACTGGAAGTTCAGAATGGCAGGGAAAATGTTAGTTCAATTTTTCTGCCTGGCAAGAGAGTGTTCAGAGTCACAGCAGGTTCCCTCTGGGGAACTAGTCCCCATTTTCTGTGGATCTCACCCGTGGGATGAGACAAGAGGTCCTTAGTTCACCACTCACCTATAGAAAACCTACAGGAGCAAATGAAGAGAAAAAGGAAAAAAGAAAAAAGAAAACAAACAAACAAACCCACACAGCTTTCTTGGGGGAGGGAATGGACACTTTTCCTTTCGGATGAATTTTGTACCTGAAGTTTGCTTTCTTGGAGTTGCAGCTTTCCTCATCAGAGGTGACCTGCAGTTATTACACTTCTCTTTCAGCTAGGCTGCCAGTCTTCAGCTTAATTGGGTACTTTCTGGATGTTATCCTCTCCTCTGGACAGGAGCTTCTGTCGGAGGCTGCCTCCAGTTGGCCATCTTGCTCTCCCCCCTCCCCCATGCTCAGGAGTTTGAAATCAGCCTGAGCAAGAACAAGACCCCATCTCTAAAACTAGCTGGGCATTGTGGTGCCATGTGTGCCTATAGTCCCAGCTACTTATGAGACTGAAGCAGGAGGATGTCTTGAGCCCAAGCGTTTGAGGTTGCTGTGAGCTATGGTGCTCATAATTTCTTTATCCACTCATCACTCAGTGGACATAGATCATTTCTGTTCTTGGCTATTGTGAGTAATCTGGCAATGAATATGACAATGTATCTCTATGCAGTATTTCTAATTTCATTTCCTCTGGATATATGCCAAAAAAGAGAAAGAGTGCTGAATCATACAGTAGTTCTATTTTTTTTTTTTTTTTTTTTTGAGACAGAGTCTCACTATGTTGCCCTCAGTAGAATGCTGTGGCTTCACAGCTCACAGCAACCTCAAACTCTTGGGCTTTAAGTAATTCTATTGCCTCAGCCTCCCAAGTAGCTGGGACTACAGGGTCTGCCACAATGCCCTGCCATTTTTTTGTTGTTGTCATCATTGTTGTTTAGCAGGCCCTGGCTGGGTTTGAACCTGCCAGCCCTGGTGCATATGGCTGGCACCCTAACCACTGAGCTATGGGCTCTGAGCCAAGTAGTTCTATTTTTAACTTGGGGGGGACATCATACTGTTTTCCACAATGACTACATCACCTTATATGCCCACCAGCAGTGTGCAAGGGTCCCCTTTCTCCACCCTCTTGCCAGTATATGTTACATGTATATATTGTTTTTTCTACAATAGTCACCCTAACAGGTGTAAGATGGTATTTCACTTTGGTTTTAATTTACATTTTCATAATATTTAATAATGTTGAGTACCCTTTCATATGGTTCTTGGCCACCATTATATCTTTTTTTGGAGAAATGTCTGTTCAGGTCCTTTACCAACTTTTTCTCCAAGTCAATAGGCTGTTTTTCATTTTGTTGACCATCTCCTTTGCTGTGCAGAAAATGTTTAGTTTCATGTAGTCTCACTTCTTTATTTTTGCTCTTGTTGCCTGAGCTTTTGATGTAATATCCAAAAATTCTTAATGATTCCCTTGAATAACTTCATTCCAAACCTAAGAAGAACTCAACAGAATATCTTTACTTACCAACTTCCCTTTAGTTTCTTCATCATTGTCAGATATGGTTGGGAGTTTTTAAAACAACTATAATATTTACTAATTCATTTCTAATTTTTAAAATGTATGCTTGTCATAGATGTATCCCAGATCTTCATTGAGAAAGCTGACATTTAGAGATAATTAGCTCAAGCCTCCTTCTACATCTCTTAGAATTCCAATGCGCTTCTCCAGATTTCTGAACACTCCCAGGGGCATAAATTCTCCGGTCCCTTCTAGCTTTAGTTATCCACTTCTGCTGAATTTTTGTTCTCATGAGCATCTTACCTCCCATGAATGGTTTTCTCTCTATTATACATAGACCCAGATAGGAAATTAATCTCTTTCCCTCATTTTCAACAAAAACTCACAAAAAGCATTTGTGTATGTAGTGAATTTTATCAGATGTTTGGTAAATGGGAGGACTTCATGTTACAGCAAAGCAAACAACAAATTAAATGAGTATGAAACATGCCTGTTCTTTTGGTGACTCCACAATAATGAATTTTCCTTGGCTACTTTTCTCCCACAGTGCTAGTCCCCTGGCTCCTGCCGTGATGCCATTTCCTTGCTGTATTCTAGGCGTTTTCCTCCTTACTCCTAGGATAGGTTAGACAATTGCTTGCCAAATATTTCAGTTTTCCTCTCTGTAGGGAGGTGCCTCCCACTGTGAAACATTTCTAACCTTTGAACTCACATGTGGCTGTGTGACATACTTTGGCCAATGACATGTGGCTGCAGCAGATGTGGGTCACATCTGGGCAAAAGTTTGCAGATTCAGGGCATGGCTTATCAACTCTTCCTCCCCCTCCCCCAGTGACTGCCAAGTTTTCAGAGAGAAGCAGCTCTGGAAATCCAGGTCCAGACTCTAGACAGCAGGGAGCTTATGTGCCGAATGCTCTGATTAACTTGAGTAAGACGTCTGGGTGTTTGTTTGGACTTTCTTTCTTTCTTTCGTTCTTTTGTTCTTTCATTCTTTCTTTCTTTCTTTTTTTTTTTATTAAGTCATTTGTACATACCATATATACTCGAGTATAAGCCGAGTTTTTGGGCCAAAAATTTGTGCCGAAAAACCCGAACTCGGCTTATACTCAGGTCATACAGGTTATTTGATTGGGTGCACGTGCACCTAATCAAATGCACATAGTCTCCAGTCGTCTTCTGCCATCTGCTTGAGGGGGCGGTGCTTCAGCTCAGTCCACAAGTTGCAGCTGAGCCGAAGAGGTAGGCGGCTGAACTGAACTGTATTCCACTGAACTATTTAACCTACCATATTTAATGGCACATTTAATTAAGTGAAAACCCATTTAAGGCAGTAAAGTCTTGTAAATAAATGTTTATAAATCCTTAATCCTTATAATCAGGGGTTTTGGAGTATAAGGATTCAGGATTTTTAACCATTTATTTACAATGCTTTACTGTCTTAAATGGTTTATTCACTTTATTAAAGTTGCCATTGAATACTATGCGTTAATGTGGTTTCATTTAACCTACTGATTCCTCAATTATTATAATTGTTTTGGGTACATATTTTTATTTTTGAAATTTACCAGTGGCTGCTGCATTTTC
Organism: Loris lydekkerianus; assembly: GCA_963574355.1. Classification (NCBI taxonomy): domain Eukaryota; kingdom Metazoa; phylum Chordata; class Mammalia; order Primates; family Lorisidae; genus Loris; species Loris lydekkerianus. The sequence continues at coordinate 39,077 of CAUYPK010008952.1, read as the reverse complement.
CACCTCAGCTTATACTCGAGTCACTAAGTTTTCCCAGTTTTTAGGGTGAAATTAAGGGGGTCAGCTTATACTCGGGTGGGCTTATACTCGAGTATATGCGGTACTTAACGCTCTCACATATGAAGGAAAGATTACAAATGGCAGACACACACACTCCAGGATTTATATTCTAACACCTATGAACTGAGATCTAAGTAGTTCATCTTCACCAACTTCATTTAAGGCAATTAAAGGGATTTTCCCTCCCTTTAATTGAACATAACAAAACTTAGCCCAGGTTTGGCTTTTACTATTCAATAACAGCATATTTAAGATAAGAAATTAAGAAATTTTCAATTAAGAAAAAGAAGTTAATATTCAGCTTCCTACTTTTTTTTTTTTTTTAATTGTTTGGGGTTCACTGAGGGTACAAAGAACTAGGTTACACTGGTTACCGTTGTAAAGTCCCTCTTACAGTTGTGTCCTGCCCCCGTGAGGTGTGCCACTTTCAATATCTAACAGCAGTTACTGGAATAAATTTTTCCAGGCATTTTCAAGGCCACCAATTTGGACTCAAGGAAGGGATTCAACATCGACAGGTAAAGATTTCAGTAAAAACGTACCTTGCAATTAAGGAGCAGTTGTGGATCATGTTCTTTTCCACAAAGATACCTTGTGACTCATCGGTTTCAACTATTCGCCCATCCTGGTACCACAGCACTTGCATGTCCTGGTCAATGTAAGAGGCCATGCACTGGAAGGGAAGGCTGTCTCCTTCAAACACAACCTGCCGGTGAGACGGACTCATATAGAAAGAAGGCAGTTCCAGGGGAGGATCTAAAGACAGGGAAGCAAAGATTCAGAGACCGTACCATCTCCACGCCCCACAATGAGAAGTTGCAGAACTTCTACATAAAACCATAAAAATAGAAAAACAAATATTCTTTAGTGACCAGAATCCCAATGCTGATACCAACAGGCTGCTACTGAGTTAAGTCAGTCAAAAATGAAAAAATAAATAAATAAAGCAAAATTTAAACGAAACCATTTCATACTCAGATTTGATATTTAGAGCTATTCCTTTCTGTTGTACCATAAGACTATCTATCACACGATCACAGACAGAAACTAAAGTACGGGTTGTAAAAATAGTATTTCAATCTAGAGAATGGAATCTGTGATAAGTAAATGCTGATATTTACACTTGTAAATACATTTTGGAGTTTGTATTACCTTTGATTAAAAACACTGGCTTCTGGTTTTAAAAGTAATGTATATTTATTGCAGAAAATTTATAACATTTAAAGAAGAAAGCAAAAAAATCTTTTAAAGTCCATATGCTACAAGCACTTTTTTAAAAGTGATATATTTCCTTCTAGTGAAAAATAAGATAAAAAGTACATAAATACCACTGGCTCATTAAAAGCCTTTACATTTTTAGTCCAACTGTCTAACACAATAATTCTACATTTAGTAAGTAGTATCCTAAAGAATAGTAGCAAATATGCAAAAAATATACAAAGAAATTTATCATTACAATATTCCCAGAGTGAAAAATTAGTAACAAGCTAAATTTACAGTAATAGAGTTGTTGTTAAATTACGGTTACGGCTATACAATGGATTGATAGCCACCTATTTTAAATGATAAGAAAATGAGGAAAATACGTTTACGTTATTTTAACTTTTAAAAGATTATAAGATACCATTAGAGTTTGATAAAATATAGGAAAAAGGTCCAGAAAATAATATAAAAAGCACTTAACATTAGCTACTTTTGAGTGGTAAGAACATTAAACATGAGCTTTGTTTCTTTGCTCTTAATTCACCACTTCTTTTCATCAATCTCAGTTTTTATTCAATGACTATTTTTTACTCATGAAACAATGGTAATAATAATAAAGACCAATGGAAAGATACGATAGGACTGTTAGTTTCCAAACATAAAGACTGAACTGGGATCCATCTCCCTCCATTATATTAGGACTTTATTTTTGATTTGTCGGGTTTTTGTGGCTTTTCAATTTGTTTTTCATTTAACACATAGCACATGTCATTTCCCTCATGTCTTCAGATAGTCTTTAAAATCACGATTTTCAACAGTTGCATTCACTGAAAGGATGTGTCACAAGTAACTAAGGCAATACTCTATTTTCAAGGATTTAGGATATGCTTACATATAAAATCCAAAGATTTACATACATAGCTGATCATTTTCAAAGGCTTAACTCCTTAGAATTAGTGGATCTAATTTTATCAAATCTTTAAAGAACACTGACACATATTGCTAAACTATGCATCAAAAAGGCTACACCACTTCACAGTCCTACTAAAAAACACTACGTGTGTATCCTAAGATTTTATTATAACCAACCAATTCCTAATTTGCCAATTGATAGAAAACATGAAGATCTATTTTGTTTTTTAAAGTTGGTTTGCATATAGAAAGGTATTCAGAACCTAAAAACAGATACCTTAAAGACCAATTAAAAAAAAAAAAAGGAAGTTCCTTTTTAATCCAGCTGCTTAACTGTTGGCATAAACTTAGTGTTATCAAATCCGCAGAGACTACTCCAGTTCCATTCAATGTAAAGAGAACTTTATAGTTTGCCAAGAAAAACACAGTAGCAAGTCCAAACATGGGAAGCTCTTCCTCCACTTGGGTGTCCCCCTTACCGCACGTCAAGAGCTCTTGCTTCACGCCCGTGACTGGCTGGGCCTGCAGTGACTTGGGATAAACACACCTGGTGTCCCTGACCGTGACGTTCCTCTCCTTCACCCAGCGATGCATCCACAGTATGTTACAGTCACACAAAAGATACTCAGTCTGGAATTCTCTGTTTAACACAGAAATACAAATTAACGGAGCCCAGAGAAGGACATGAAATAGCACCTTTGCTTTCTAGTGGTTTATGCTTTTCCTGACAAGCACACTGCCGGCACCCTCGCCAGGCCTGCGGCACGCAGCTGCTGCTACTTTTCCTTTCCGAGAAGCTGATGTGCACGCGGAGGCCAGCGACCCAAAGCTGTTCCCCACTGACTCTGGCCTCTGCTTTGCATCAAAACTGGTGCGCAAAGACTGCTTGTCAGATATCCCTCTTCTATACAGCAAGCTCCTATAGCTCAGGGTGGTGGAACAGGGAATCCCTTCCTTTCTATCAAGTTTCTCGCCATTTATCTTTAAGTGTAGGGCATTACCACTAAATCCTTAAGCATTCCCCCAACTTTTCAGCATCACTGCCATGTTCTTGGCCTAAATGTCTACAAATGCTGTTATTTTGACAGGGAAACAACAACTTAAAGCAATATAAGACTATATCCTATGATTATATTCTATATGCCTAACTAGATCCTGAGCTCACCAGGGGTGGAGACTATTTCGGATACTTTTCTGCTATGCATCAAGAAACACCATTATATAGTTACAAATTTAAGAGATAAAGACACAACAAATCAAAAATATCTCCTACTGGCTTGATACCCGTAGCTCAGCGGTTAGGGCACCGGCCACAAACACCGAGGTTGGTGGGCTTGAATCCAGTCTGGGCCTGCTAAACAATGACAACAGCACACACACACAAAAAAAGAATAGCCGGGCATTGTGGCGGGCACCTGTCATCCCAGCTACTTGGGAGGCTGAGGCAAGACAATCACTTAAGCCCAAGACTTTGAGGTGCTGTGAGCTGTGATGCCACAGCACCCTACTGAGGGTGACATACTGAGACTCTGTCTCAAAAAAAAAAAAAAAAAAAACAACCTAAGTGCAAACAGCAAATGTAACTGTGTGGGTTTCTATCATAGTCAGTGTGCTGTTTCAGGGTTTACCTCACTCATTTGGCAGGAATAAAAAGAAAAGGAAGGGGTTGCGATGGATTATAGCAAAGAGAAAATAAATTTAAAAACAATACCAGAAGGATAAACTTCCTGACACCAGCAGGTAAGACCACTGGCAATTTTCCCTCTTTTTTTGGATAAAAATACTTCCCACATTCCTGCGATGCAAGATCTCAAAGCCAGATTATCCTTTGCAATCCTTTTTCTCAGACTTCCCAGAAATGGCTGATTTGGGCTCACTAAACATGTCAAAGGAGATGTTCCCGCTCAAAAGCAGCCTTCTGGGTAAGAACAGTGGTGGCCTAAAAACACAGACCAGGCAGAGTCCCACCCAGTGTGACTCAGCAAGTGCACACAGATGCCTGCGAGTAGGGTGGGAGCTGGGAGCCTGGCCTGTTAGCAGAGTCCCAGTGGAAACCCCACAGTGAGACTGAAATGCCAGGGATGGGAAAGGAACAGAGAGGAGGGAGAAGTCAGCATGCAGTGAACAGAGCAAACTGCATAAGAATTCCCTGGAAAAAGACCACCTCATAGACTGCTTGAAGGAAATTTTAAAAACACTGTATTCAATGCAATTCCAATAAAAGTATTATAACTTAAGTCTGAGCTCTACTAAGTTTTATCTGAAAATAGTTACTTTTATAAGTAACTCTTATGCACTTTCGCAGCTAAGAACACGTTATTAAACAAAAAACTGACTCTAAAGCTATAGAGAATTGTGTGAATTAAGATCTTACACTGGTTTCACAAAGCAGCCATTCTAAATAACATCTCTGGAAATGTCAGTAATAAATTGTGAATTTGATTTGGAGCTGGGGCTTACAGGATAAAACTTAACCTCTAAAGTAGGAAGTATTCTTACTACACATTCCTCATATGAAGGGATATTTTATACTTTAGGATTTTATTAGTATAACTACAAAACATTTTCTGTTTGAAATCAAAGTCAAAGAGAAACAGTTACTAATTTATTTACTCTAAATACAGATTATAATATTTTAAGGAGAAAATAGTTATCCTATTCTGAAAAGCATTATTAAGGTTTAATGATTGTTTCTCCAGGTGAATGGTGGCTCTCAGGTGAGATTCTAGTTTTTGCAAATGGACAAGACTTTCCCCATGAAGTCCTCCAGACCATATAATAAATGTTGTGTTTTTTTTTAATTTTCAAAAACAAAGTTATGACAATCAAACCAGGAGAAAAAGTTCTTACTTACAAAGATCGTAATGAGCCAAGATAATCAAAAGTTCCTTGAGATAATGAAGAAAACAAATTCCCTGAAAGGTTTCTGAAAAAAAAAAAGAAAAGAATTTCACAAAAAAAAAAAGAACATACCTATTGGGTATGGTGTCTGGTGCACACTGTAAGAATCATAGAAGAAAATAAGAAAATGTCGGAAAAGCTATTGTAGATATTGGCCTAATCAAAGAATCCATGAAGACCTCAAAGGCAATCATAGCAGCAACGAAAATCAATAAATGGGACCTGATCAAATTAAAAAGCTTCTGCGCAGCCTCGAACACAGTCTGAGAGCAAATAGACAACCCACAGAACGGGAGGAAATATTTGCATGCTATACATCTGACAAACGGCTGATAACCGGAATCCACTAAGAACTAAAACAAATTAGTAAGAAACAAGGGAATGACCTCGTTAAAAGTGGGCAAAAGACATAAACAGACACTTTTCAAATGAAGAAATACTAATGGCCAACAAACTCATGGAAAAAATGCTCAGTATCTCTCATCATTAGGGAAGCAGAAATCAAAACCACGATGAGATATCCCCTACGTCCAATGAGAATGGCTCATATTTTAAAAGTCCCCAAACAACAGAAGTTGGTAGAGATGCAGAGAGGACGGGACTCTCCTACTCTACTGGTGGGACTACCAACTTTATGGAAAACCGTACGAAGATATTTTAAAGAACTTAAAGCAGACCTATCATTTGATCCAGCAGTCCCCCTGCTGGGTATATATCCGAATGAAAAAAAAGGTCATTTTATAAAAAGGACACCTGTACTCAAACGTATAAAGCAACACAATTCGCAATCGCAAAGATGTGGAAACATCCAAGCAGCCACCAAAATGCGAATGGATTAATAAAATGTAGCACGTGCATACCATGGAGCACTACTGGGCCATTTAAAAAAAAAACAGAAAATGGTAATGGGGAGGTACCTGTGGCTCAAAGGAATAGAACTGCAAAAAAAAAAAAAAAAAAAAAAAATGGTGATCTAGCATCTTTTTGGACAACCAGAGGGAACTAGAAACCATCCTTCTAAGTAAAATATCACAAGAATGCAAAAACAAACACAGGTATTCAATACCAAAGTGCAACTAATCAATCACCATTTAAGTGCACATATAGAGGTAAATCTCAATGAACGGCAAGCTGGGAGGAGGCGGGAGGAGGGTTGGGTGAATTCACACCTACTAAGTACAGTGTACACCACCTGGGTGAAAGGCACACTTACGTGTACAACTTTGACTCGATCTGTACAAAAATAAAGTTTGTAAACAAAACATCTGTACCCTCTAACATTCTGAAAAATCTTTAAAGAGCACTGAAATAAAATGCTTCCAATCCGGTTACAAAAGAAATAAAATTGCCGCTTGAATTTAATTCAAATTGCCATTTGAATTAAAATGCCACTGATTTAACTGATTTCAAGCCATTGTAAAGTTGTATACCAATCAATCTTTTATTTAAGAAAAAAAATTAGGCCACATAGCTTCCCCCCAAAATGGAAGGACACGCCAAAAAACAACTACAAGTTTCCTAAGAAGTGGGAGCAATTTGTTCTACTGTAAAAATTGATATCTCTTCCCTTACTGTAAAGATGAAATAATCTCACTGTTTAAGCCTCTATTTTTTAAAAGCTAATTTGAATGAAATACAAGAAACACTCCAAAAAGCTATCAGGAGAAATAACCAAGAAGTGACAACTCTTATCCTAGACCTTCTGCTCTGAATTTGGCATTTCATGTTGAACCTCTTCCCAAACAGCTCATCTCTAAAAGGCGATTTTGTGCCATTTTCCCACACAAATGTCTTTCAGTGGCCTCCTACTGTTAAATCAGATCTACGCCTCTGTTTTTCAAATATTCTAAAAGAAAGCTCCATGACAGATAACCAGCCTAAAAACAAAATAAAAACATACTTTATAGCTTATACAGAGTTCTTCTACATTTTTCTTATACATACATTGTAACAGAGATAAAGATAATTTAAATACTAATTAATTAATACAACTTTGAGGTACTATTAATCCTGCTTTATAGATAAAAAAACAGAAAAGCTCAGAAAATTGACACCCCAAATCACAGGGTCAGAGGCAAAATTTAAAAGGTTATTTTACTGCAGGTCCATTGGGAAACCCTTGACAAACTGGTCTTTTCTCAGTTCTACGTACAAGCACCAATGGTTCTTTTCTTGTCTATCAATGCAGAGCTTTACAAATCTTAGAGCTCAGATGTCACCTTTTCCAAGAAATTTTCCTAGACTAGCAACACTTTCTATCATCCCTAGGCATGAACATGTTCTCTGTTGCAAGTACTACATTGTGAGTGTACTGTGTGCACGTGTGCACAGCATGTGTGTGAGCATGGGTGTCCGTGTGTGGTATAGTAATGTACCCTAATATTCTGAGGACATTATACTTCCATGATTAAACTGAGAACCCCTCGTGCCTTACTGTTTTTAAAGCCCCTACATTTGCTACTTGAATTAAACATATCCTAGGTGTATTCATAAATATGTGGCTACTGGTTCAAATGCTCACTTAACTTTTGATAGGAAAGAGATGATGTACTTACAGCCTAACCAGATTGGTAAGTCCTCGGAATATGTCTGCATTCAGACATCCTATTCGATTGTTCATCAGATCCCTAAGAAGAAGGGAGGAAAAAATGTGTCTTCAATTAGTTCTCTTGGTTAATGAAGGTCTCATACATTGAATATTCAAGAACAGCATGCAGGTTCACATATAAGATCTTTTTTTAGAGCATCTTTGAGAGATTTACCTACCTTAAGTGAGATTAGGACAATACTGACGAAGAAGATGATCTTTGCTTTCCTTTAACTTCTGCACACAAAGACTAAACGCTCTTTAATTATAGTGCCCTCTATATTTCAAGCATTTACTCACGTGATATTACTCAGGATAAAACTGGAGTAGTAAACATGAGACTCAATCTATTGTGCTGTCTGCAACACAATTCCTTAAGAGATCTCTGACCATGACAGTTGATGACATTGAGCAGGTGCAGAATTGAGCCCAATCTCACTTCAAATAACAGACAAGGGAAGAAAGGGCAAATTATCACAGTGATGGGATGTTTAATTCCTCAAGAACCTCTGAATCATAATCCTTACTTCCTTCATTCCTTACATACTCATGAGTTTTGACCGTAAAGAAAAAACAACAAAGTGAGCCTTTACTTGACCAACTATCATTTAGTTTCTAAATCAAATTGCTTTAACAATATCTATGTTATGGCCCAATTATTTTTTCATCCATCTCTAATTTCTATTTCCCACGCTATGTTGCTTTCTGAATATTTTTTTTCGTATCCACAGTCAATGAACTATTTTTCCTTTTTACCTATATAAAGTTTTACTTGGTATTTTATTTCTTTCTTCACTTACTTTGCTTTACACCAAAGACGATGAATGCAATGTTATTATTTTACATTTAATCAGAGACACGCACTAGTTTACATGTAAAAACTTTACATTGGGACATAACAATTGACTGTTTCTGTAACTTTCCACTGGGACGGCATATCTTCCATTATTGTTCATCAATGGATTCGGTAAACCTATGCAAGAAAACCCTAAAACAATGAACCTTAATTTTTATTTGTTGTTAGATGTGCAAAAGTTCATGACACCTTGAATTTTAGAAAAAGAATTTGAACAAGCTCTGTAAACCAAACTTTCAAAAATGTTTTTATCATATAATTTCTTCAATATCCATAGAAGTCTCTACTACGAAGAAATATATATATTCTTTGATTCACACTTAAGAAGTTATTCTTTTAAAAAGCGATTTGTACCGCACTAATATGAATACTAATGTATTATTAGTATGACCAGAAATGATTAAGAACATAGCATTTGAATCAGGAACATACTCACTGAATTTTCCCCCTGGATATTTCAAAAGCCACCCAAGGGGGTTAATTTCAGGTGCCAAGTGGCCTGGATTAAGGTACACCTAGATGGCTGGGGAAGCTTTGCGTCTGGGCCTTCTAAGAGGGTGTTTCCAGGGGAGACTGGTGGGTGAGTCAGTGGATGGAGAAAGGGCACCAGCGAATCTGCCCCACTGGGACAGACAGTCAAAGGCAAATACTTGTCTGCTCTCTCTCCCTCCTGGAGTGACGTCTCTGCTCTTCCTGCCCTTACACATCAGACGCCAGGTTCTTTGGCTTCTGGAGTTTGGGGCTTGAACCCGTGGCCTTCCAGGGGCTCGTGGGCCTTCAGTCTTAGACTGTGGGCTGCACCACTGGCTTTCCTGGTTTGGAGGCTTCCAGACTTGGATTGTGTCGTGCTAAAGGATTCTCTGGTCCTCTCGCTTGCAGAGGGGCTATCATGGGACTTTGCCCCTCTGTGATCATACAAGCCAATTTCCCTGCACGAATCCGCTCTCACACAGCCCCCAGGTTCTCCCTCTGTGGAGAACCCTGACTCATGCACTACCTTAACCAACCCTAGCATTTGATGATTTCCTAGCGGTGTCTTCCCTTTCCAATGACAACTTTTGATAAAAGAATCTTAAGCAATATAAACCTTTCTCTGTGCTTGCTGTTTTGCAGCTCCTAAGCATGTAATTGTATAGGACTTTTTTTTTTTTTTAATTCCAGTTAATTTTCTTTTTATTTCGCAGTTTTATTGTTTACAAAAATTGGGTATCTTGTTGCTTAAATAAACATATCTGGGCTGTGTTCATAATATTATCTTGTCTCAATTCCGAGCTTTAACTGGTGTAATTACCATCGATTCTCTAAGAAACAATTTCATTTCAGCTATACCTGCTTTGAATGGTATTTAGATATTGATGACAGCTTTTGATTTGGATTGAGAATCAGCTTAAAGAGGTTGATAAAGCAAAAGGTCTGGGTTCCACTCACTTCTGATAGTTTATTCTGCAGAAAGTCACTTACTCTTCCTGAGACAAATTATCTATAAACTAAAGGCAAAGGCACGGTACAATTACAAAACCACTTCATGTGTGGCTGTTGGGTGGGAGGCAAAACTGAAATGAGTGATTTAAGGCGCTCTAAGAAAACGTGTCTATATCTACAAAGCAACTGGAGAACATTACTATTGCTAAATATCTTCATATCCTATTGAGCTGGCATAGAGGACTCCTTTAGCTTACAGGTTGTGCACCGTAAGTTAATTACAAGTCATCTGCTTGGAATTAAGAATGTATTATAAATGGCAATTACCTTCCCAGGCAAGAACACAAGAGACTACTTAATGTGTAAGGCAATGAAAAACTGCTAAGGCAATGCCTGGTACAATAGCAGTAATTAAATTAAAAGCGACTAAACAAGAATATTTTTCTAATTCATTTTGTATGGCAGCACTTGAGAAATTATTTTCTAAGAGATAAAGAATTAGATGGAGAACCTAACATACTCTTTGGTATCTAAAACATCCTGATAAAACTGCTGTATGTGAACAGTGAAGTTCACCTTTCTTTTAGCATAGAGGGATTATCAGTATTAATCTTTTCATCACCTAAAGGCTGTGAATACAGGGTTGTGGACCAGAGAGGGAGAGGATAAGAGGTCTTCCTGTCTCACAGTATGACATCACAGTTCTCCTCCTGAAGAAAAGAAGGGTTAGAGGAAAAACGAGAATTCCGAGAACTTCTCAAATGTTAGCATGAGAACTCAGAGCAGGGATGGTTGAAAGAAAGATCATTAGGCCCCAGCCCCAGAGCTTCTGGTAGGGTAGGCCTCGCCCCTCCACTTATGCTTCCAACTTGAGGACTCAGGTTCAAAGTTGCAGGTATGAACTGACTCTGGCATGGACAGATGCACAAAGAAAGTGACCCACTGTGACAGTCCAGCTCACCTGTCATGCCGCTGCCCCCTGCACTCTCCAGTGACTCTGTGTCTGCAGATGCGGCCTGTCTGTGGACACACGCCACACCCCTGCCTGCGTCTGCCTGGCTGAGTGCTAAGAAATTCCAAGACCCTAACACTGCTTGTCTCTGTGTAACTGGATTCTGATCCCACGTCCAGGCTCGAGTTTGGAGTATATGATCCCACTAGACTGCATACTCCTCAGGGGGTCCTGGTTTACCTTTGTATCGCTGGAGCCTGGCTCACTGTTGAGTCCACGGGATGGAAATGAACTGACACCAGCGTGAGCCTCACCTCTCTGATGACGCTGCTCTACCGGGCTGTTACCACCTTTGCTGAACCCTGATCCCAGCTTGCTGCACTGCAAAGCTGCTGCATAATGCCCACGCTGTTCCAACACCTGTCACCCTTACTAGAACGCCCATGTCCAGTACCACCCACCTCACACCTGCCAGCTTTTCTGACTTATTTCATTATAAAGCAGATAATAATGAAATGCAGTGGAAAAGAAGAAAACTGACTAGCAATATGATCTTCTCCAGACATCCCTGAACCCCCACAGAGTAGAGGCAAAGATGAAAAAACACAATGAGTCCCCTTACCCTGAACAAAAACTCGGGGAACAAAAGTCTCTATCCAAGGCTCTGATCGAAATTCTAAATAACTTTACAAGATGCAGAGAAAACCCGTTAACTCCTACCATTCATGATCTTATAGAATTCTGAACCTTCCGACTTCCCCAAGAGAGAAATAGGGAAAGAGTGACAGATGGTAAGTTTAAGAGGAAAGATAATTTCACCTGCAGAATAAGAAAAAATTCTACAAGAGCATGACCAACTGGTACAATTGGGTCTGATTTAGACCTGTTGATTTTGAATGACAGAATAATAGATACAAAATGTCATAAGTATTAGGATGGAAAGTCAGCGTTAGTACTGAAGCCATGGCATGATTAAACTGAGAGCAACCATACTCATTTTTATGACACGAATGCAATGGAAAACCAGTAAGGCAGGAAAAAATACCTGCGTACCTTGTGAGGGGGAAAAAAAATACCCTACAAAAATAAATAAGAATCCAAAAATATAAGAGACAGGGCAAAAGGGTGACAGGACAATGGAAGCCATGGAGCTGGTCTCCCCCTATCTTGTGTCCCTGGTCTCTCTAGACGTAAACGCTTTCTCCTTATGACCATCAGGAATATTCTGAAACACAAATCAAATCATGTTTACCCCATATTTAAAAAATTCTGATCGCTCTGTATTGCCTAAAGAATAGATTCAAAGTTTTAACATAGCAAGTCTTTAAGAGCCTAGTCACTGACCAGCTTTACCTCCCAATATCCTTTTCCCCCTTTTTACTTTATGCTCACGCCAAAGAACTAAACTACTGCCCCCATACAGTGCCGAAGGGTGGGAAAGACTCTTTCCATGCTCCTGCACACCTGTTCCTACTCTGCTTGGAAGGACTTTTCTGCTGTTCTTCAATACAAATTCATTCCTTAGGAGCGAGTTCAAATCTAAATGCTGATGGTTCTCAGGTTGGCTGTCCCTTCTCAGCTGGTCCCTCTTTCCCCTGGCAGATCATTGTCATTATTAATATTATTATTATTATTATTTACTTGTTATAGCATGTGCACACAGGTTAGTGTGTATTTCCTTAACAACTAAAGGGTAGCAGAACAACACCCCAAAATACCCTATGTTGGCTTAAGGATTATTTTGAGCTGATGGCCATTGGAAAGAATCAAATACGAGGAAGACTCTCTGCCTTCCCCTATTTGCTAAAAGCAGCATATAAATTTACAAAAGTGTCCCTCCTCCCCTGTGCACCAGTAGAGGACTTCAGACCCTCACCAGCCTAGAGAGGGCACATAGGGACTCTTCATAAACATAACTATCAAGACTGTCTCTACCACTAGATTCTCACACATTAGCCTTCCCATGATCTGCTGCACCAGGAAGATCAAGGTCCTTTTCCTTTGTCTTGTCCCTTCCCTAAAAATGCATTTGTTTCTTATTGAAAATACTCTCTACGTTGTAAATCTAAACTGCGCCTTTAAAAGTTACTCTTTTGAGAGTTTTCATGACTATAAAAATGTTAATAAACTTCTGTTTGTTTTTCTCTTGTTTGTCTTTTATTACAGAGATCCACGCCAAGAAGTTCAAAGAGTAGAGAGAAAAATTATTTTTCCTCCCTGACACTGTCTATTTCCCCCCAAGATTCTACGAGATCTTCCAGAGAAGCGTTCAACGGATGCCTTAGAAAGAATAAAGGATGGAGCAATGGTCCTCTCAACTTGAGGACAGAGTGTGCGGAGATGGCAGGGCAACAGCAAAAAACAGCTTAAAGAGGAGGGCAGGGGAATTATTCAGCTACAGAAGTAATAAGAACTGGTCTTTGGGTTTTGAAATAATATATGGATAAAATATACTTGAAAATAATAAGACTTTAAATCATTAATATAAAAGGTGCCTTAATTTATATGGCATCTATAACACATACAGTTTAAATGGATTCATAACTTGAAAATCATCCAAAGATTATATCCACTGGCAAAGCCAGCATGGTAATGAATTTATTAGCGTAAGAGGGACACGGCCATCTATCACCAAACAGATCAAGTGACCGTGCAAATTAACCATGGTTTCAGCTACTTACATTAAATATTGTGTCTGTTTCTCTATCAGGGAAGAAATAATTCTCTAAAAATTATTAAATGTCCATTTTTTATCATGCTAATGTAAGTTAACAGTGACACATAACAGGAAGAGTTCAAACTCACAAGCAATTAATTCAGACACTTACAATCTCTTCAGGGATGACAGGCCCCAAAAGGCACCTGGATCTATACTACTGATAAGATTATTGCGAAGGTCCCTGTTAAAAACAAAATAAAATCCAAGTTAGTCATATGTCGACAAATATGTAGGCACACTATACGTACCTGATATACAGAAAACAATGTTAGAATAATGGGAAGAAACCAAAGCCAAAAGGTTAAGCCAACAATCACCCCAACAGTAAGTGGCAGAGCCAGAATTCAAATGAGAAATTGGCTCCAAAGCATTTTTCTTTTGTCACTATAAAAATAAAAGCATATGTCATAAAAGATGTATCTGTCCTAATACTTTTCATTGTTATCCCTAAAGGACAGTCATATACATTACTTTTCATCAATAGGCCATACTTTGGGTATCAAAGTAAGTCAGTGACTATTATATTTCTGATAAGCATCACTAAATAGGATTTTTTTTTAACTATCTTCAAGAATATACACTCTAAAACTCATGCCATTTGGTTTTTCATTTTTTTTCTTCCCTGGCCGCCTTTGGTCAGGTTTTCTATAAAGTGACGATATAAAATAAGAATGTTGTAAGTTATAATTTAATGCTGAAAACAAAGACGTACAAGTCCCACACCTCCTGGCCTCTGACAGCAGTCACGAGTATCCTTCTCCAGTGCGCTGGCATGTCCAGGCCTAGACACAAGCCTTGGGGAACAGCAGTGAATGTCACAGCCACATCCTTCCACCATGTGGCTCTGGGTGGCAAGCAGAGGCTACACTCTCCTCCTGGTCCCTGGGCACAGTTGCAGAGTCTCTGGTGACCCCATACAAGTGTGTGGCTCCACAGTGAGGTGACAGTCAGACATAGTCCACTTCCCCAGACCCCATTCCTGCCAGTGGCTTCAGCCTACGGTGGCCCTGTCTGTCAGGACTCACGTATAACCTTGTCTATGAAGTCAGCGTGGCCTCTGGTCATCCCTCGGGAGCCTGGTACCAGGCAGTGAACACAAACTCCTCCAGCTTTCCCTCCCCTGGCAACCTGGCCCTTTTTCCACACAGCAACATCAAAATTCCCTTGCCCTCTTCATCCCTGGCTTAGGGACATGAAAACGCAGCAGAGGGATTCTCAGTACCAGGCGGGACAGCAGGGGCCTCCAGCTTCTTACTTCAATTGAGATTTAAAAGGTCTTCCTAGAAGCACGGACACCCCCTGCTAGGAACACCGAAGTGACCTGTGTCTCGGATCTGTGATAACTTATCCTTCCTTCTGGGCGTTCTAGCCCCTGCCCAGGCTAGAATTACCTGGAGAAAAATCCCCACTTTGCTTTTCAAATCACTTGACTCAGAAACATCAAGTGTGTCCCTTCTCCACCTGCGATTCAAAAAAGGACTCTGAAGAAGTCTTGTCAGTGAGCCCAGATCTGCAGGTTTCTTCCATTCAATTTTACTGTCTCACCAGCTATAAATCCTAACTAACTACTGTATAGCCTGGCTCATAACATGTGATTTTTTTTTTCTTTTTTTTTTTTTTTTTTTGCAGTTTTTGGCGGAGGCTGGTCTTAAATCCGCTACCTCCAGCATATGGGGCTGACGCTCTACTCCTTTGAGCCACAGGACCACCATAACATGTAATTTTGTTTTTATTATTGTTGTTCTAATGGCTTATTCTATCAATATAGCAAAAGTTACAACATTCGACTTAGTTTCTGAACATGTTTCTTAGAAATTTCAAAAAAATACCCTGTTGGGTTGGCCCTTTGCTCACTAGTGTCCGTGGGCCTTCATTCTTCACCTACAATAAGGACAGTGTCGTTGAAGTGTCACTGACCCCATGGCTTCCCATAATGAGAGACTGTTTAGAAATTATCAAGAACACTGCTCTGGACGCACAATCCTGAGAGCACCGAGGCCTTAGTGAATCCTATCCTGCCTATCCTTTGGTTTCATTCCCATTCTAACACAAAACATCCTCCAGGAGCTTCGGTTATGGTTATAATTCCACTGCCTCTCCCAGCAGAGCCAGACTTTTCTGAATAAAACTCAACCCTTCCCAATACCACCCCCAGGACATCACAATACTTTTTTGAAAAGGAAAAAAAGTATTAAGCACAGATATAAAATCTATGCTCTGATTAGCATCACCAAGCAAATACTTCACTGATCAGAATTTAGATAATTTCACATTCCACAAGAAGAAAACAGCTTTATCGACATTGATGACTACCCCAACTTTGAGCGGGTTTGTACTTTAGCCTGTAAGACACTTTCTAAATAAAGTAAATGAAAACATCTGGAAAAGGCAGGAAGCTTCACCAAATACATTTAGACAAACTAAACTACACTGTCTGACTTAAGTCAGCAATCCGACCCTTCTCTGTGGACGTCTAAAAGCTTTTAAGTTTTCCTCTTAACTTGGAGTAAAAAAGATGGTCCTCAAGGTAGCAATTTCAACACAAAGAGGAAAATGGCACACAGACCTAGGATCACTGCCGTGAACACCGTGGCTCCAGCCTCCCCATCCCCAGGTTCCTTCCTCAGGGCCTGTAAGGCCGAGGATGCCCACATGGACAGGTGGCAGTGTTCCGCTGGTGCTGATCCTTCTACTTACAACTCTCCTCATGCAGACTCCCTTGGTCACCACCTGGGAGTCACCCGGAGGTCAGAGTTAAAGGATGCGAATGGCCGTAGGGGCTGTCTTCTTTCCCGCCTTGAGGAAAGGAGGTAGGGGAACATCCCAGCTTCTAAGGCCTGGGCTTCTCACCAACTCCCCATAGTCCCCAGTGCCACCGGCCTGCACCTTCTCACTGTCCAGCTCCACCCACAGAGCTTCTGGGACACCTCCCAAGCAAATCTCCTGAATGGAAACTTCATCTCAGAATCTGCTTCTGGAAAAATGCAGCCTCAGATATATTAGCCTGGGAAAGTGGATCTGCCAGCACCCAGGCCAAGTGTTGACTCCCAGGACAGAGACCTAAGGAAACTCTGCCCATGCCATTTGGAGAGCAAACAGCGGAAAGAGACAGACCAGAGCCGTTTAAAACCTCAAAACGTCTAGGGTGGGTGGAGGTGCACCCCTCGATGTGGTAGTAACGTTTGCTGTCAATTACTGCTTCAATTTTCACTACTGTGTCTTTGTTTTGTATGGCCTCTCTCCCTTGCTCTTCCACACAGAGTGCAGACAGAGCCCTCACATTCCCAGCACCGTTGCTCTAGCTAGTGATCGACCTCAACCTTGTCCAGATTTTTCAAACACTTCGATTTGCTGGGGGTGAGAGGCAGGGGAATAGATGTCTCCACAGGTTTGATTAGAAGTCAAAGTATGAGCCTAGAATATTAGTGGCCCTTTAACGACAATCAGACAAAGCCCACAAGCAAAAACAGAGACTAAATGGTAAGACATAGATCCAGCTGTGCCTGAAATTCAGCTCAAACTCTGGGCTCCTCAGTAAATACAGTGACATGATGTCTGTCATTTAACATCTCATTAAGACCCAATGGTGCCTTCATTGTTTCAGATGAGGAAACTCATGTGCAGGAGGATTAAGAAGTTTGGCCAAGGCCGGACACAGGGCACAGTGGCTCACACCTTTAATCCTAGCACTTTGGGAGGCTGAGGTGAGAGGATCACTTAAGGTCAGAAGTTAGAGACTAGCCTGAGCAGTACCGAGATACCATCTCTACAAAAAAAAATTAGAAGGCTCAGCGCCTGCGGCTCAAACAACTAAGGCACCACCCAAATACACCTGAGCTGGCAGGTTCAAATTCAGCCGGGCTCCGCCAAACAACAATGATGGCTGCCACCAAAAAATAGCCAGGCGTTGTGACAGGTGCCTGTAATCCCAGCTACTTGGGAGGCGAAGATAGGAGAATCGCTTGAGCTCAGGAGTTGGAGGTTGCTGTGAGCTATGATACCACAGTACTCTACCTAGGGTGACAGCTTGAGACTCTGTCTCAAAAAAAAAAAAAAAAAGGGTGAAAAATTAGTTCGGCATTGTGGTGCGTCCCTGTAGTCCCAGATACTCAGGAGGCTAAGACAAGATGATCAATTGCGCCCAGCAGTTTGAGGTTGCAGTGAGCTATGACGATATTATGGCACTCCCACCAGGGAGACACAGCAAGGTACCATCTCCAAAAAAAAACAAAAAAAAAAAAAAAAAAAAAAAAAAGGTAATTGTCCAAGTTTTTTTTTTTTTAATTGTTAAATCATAGCTGTGTACATTAGTGCAATATTTGATATTAATAAGTGACCACTATTAAGCATTATCTTTCTGAATGACACAGTGGAAAGTTACTGCACCCTGGCGTGACCCAGCCTTCCCCCCAGGTCTCAATGTCACCAACGTCTTGTTCCTCTTCACAGTCATCACCCTTACCCTGGAGGCAGGCCACACAGTTCCCGTCTGTGTCTAACTCTCCCTTTAAACCCTATCACTTTCCTGTTGTAGTTAAAAACTCAAAAAGCTACAGTCTCCTCGAAGAAAGTTTGACTCTTGAAGTGACAGACAAGGCCACTGTCCTTCCTGTTCTCACCTCCCGTCCGCCTGACACCTTCCCCTTATCACTCATGCACCCAGTCTCTCTCTCTCCCTTCTGGTCCCATTTCAAGATGTTTCCAGAGAGTCATTTTCTCTCACCCCTAGACCCCTGCACATGGATATCCCTGTCCTGAACACACATCACGATCCACCCCCACCTCGCAGCCTCACCTGCCTCCCTTTTCTCTCGCCTGGCTAAATCCTACTATCTTTTCCTCCAGGTAAAATACCTCTGAACACCTGCCCTGTCACATCTCCCATCACTTTGAGATGCTTTAACTGTCTACACCGAGAGACCACAAGCTTGACGAAGCAGGGTCTGCTCTGCTCAGTGAGAGAGAGACACTCAATCTACTGTGGGTGGGTGAACGGATAAACACAGGAAAAAACAAAGGCAGAGAGACAGAATTACATAAACTAACTATGAAAATATTTTTATTAACAGTACATTATGGCCACCCACAAAATCAGCAAGATAGTCATAAAGTCAGATATTATAAAGAGTGCTGCATCTCATCTATAACAGTAGAGTTGCATCTCATCAGTAAAGGTAGAGTTGCGGTGTCTATAATTGACCTTCAAATAATTCAGCAAATGTGTGTGTGTGCAGGCTTATTCTAGTATAGAGGGATAAAAAATGGTGGCATTTTGTTAATGCTCTATAGTTGTCCACTCCTTACACCTACCACTTCCTTAAGTTAATCTAATTTTCCCAGAGTGAACATGCATCAAATGTACTTATCAGTATACTTAACCTAGTTCTTTATGTTGACCACCTTGGTTATTCTGACCAGTTTGCTGTAGTCCTTTGCATGGTCAACTTACAGACGTTCACTGTATTTATTTTATTTTATTTTATTTTTTTAATCATTGGGGATTCATTGAGGGTATAATATACCAGATTACACTAATTGCATTTGTTAGGCAAAGTCCCTAGAGACAATCCTATCTTTTAGTAAGAATATATTTTAGCAACTAGATCAAGGGAGATGATTACCGTTTAAACTTAGTGGTTTAACACTGTCAGTCTATTGTATCAAGAGTCTACAACTTCAATTCCCCAGAAAAAGCAAATGAGAAGACCCCCTGGCTGACCTGGCAGCAGAGTGCACGTCCTCCCTTGCAAGCGTCTGCTCACCTCCCTGGACTGGGAGGGAGGCTTCTCTGCACACTCTGTCCAAAACTGAGCACAGCCTCAGTCCACACTGACAGCCTCACGGCACTGATCACAACCCATCTTCTCCACTTTGCTTAATTATTTTAAGTATTGTCTATTTGCTCAATCACCAGGCTGCATGCTACGAGGGCAGAAAGCGTAAGCCACGTGCCCTCTGCACTTGGGTAATGGCCCCCACACGTGCTCAGTCTCCGTGTTGAAGGGCTGAATCCTCCCCTACTTACCATCAGATCAGTCACATCTGCTGCTGGGCCTGCCTCCATCTCTCCCAGGCATATACAGCATCTATGGTTTATGCCAGCAGCCCAGCTGTCAACAAACTATGACCCACAATTTATTTTGTAAATAAAGTTTTATTGGAAGACTCCGTATCGATTCACTTTGTATCCCTAAATACTGTATAACGTGCAATACTTACTAATGACGGCTGCTTTCACACTTCAGAGGGGAGTCACTGTGACCAGCTAGGGATCACGTGGTCCACAAAACCTAAATTACTCTCTGGCCCTTTCCAGAATTTAGGTAATTACTTGTTTGTTAAATTCAATTCTTGAAATTTTTTCATAATAAAAAGTTGGAAAAACTCAATTTTAGTTTTGAATATCTGTGAGTTCAGTAATAGGTTTAAAATGAAAATGCATCAAATAAAATAATAAGGGATGATAATTAAAGAATACTCACAATCTTTCAAGAAGACTTAATCCAGAAAATGAGCCATTCTTCAGCTCTGATATCTTATTGTTACTTAGAATCCTAAAAACGGCAGGAAAAAAAAAAAAAAAATAAGTTGCCTAACATACAACATCAATATCAAAGTAATTTAGCTCATTATGTTTAAACCTATGAAGAATGCTAAGACATCACTTACTACCCCACTTTTTTAGCTAGTTGACAAAAAGAGAGCATCTTCCCCTTTCTTTTTGAAATCAACAACTTAAAATAGCTCACTCATACATCTTGTCACATTGTAAATGACACTCAGCCAGAACCTTTAAAATAAAAATTGAGAAACATCGCAGGTGATAGCTCTAAGTCCAATGTAAGCATACAGAATGCTCTGTATATTTACATAATTAATCAACTTATGTAAGTTGAATATTAATTTTAAAACTAGAATCAAATGTATTAAAAAAAAAAAAAAAAAGCCTTAACATGGGATCTATAAAATACTGATGTAAAGAAATAAAGTATTTTCTAGATATCATTATAATCATGCTGGATATTGTTTATGTTAACTGTCAAGGGTGGGTAAAAATATGCTTTCCACAGCACTCACACACACAGGTGGCTGAACCCTAATACGGCACCCACATAATGAAAAAAATATTTTAAAATGAACTGAAAACAAACTGATTAAAAGAAGTCATAATCGAGACCACGTTGACAGCAGACTTGTCTGAGAAGAGACTCTGTAATCCTGCCCCCTCTCTAGCTAGGCTTTGTAACGGTCTGCAGCTTTTGCAGCCTGAATGTCGATGAAACATTTCCAAGAATAAGGTGAAAATGCTACAGTCACCTGATCTGAGGAAGTGGTGATAGGAAAGTGAAGAAAATGAGAACACCAAAGTGCACAAGAATAAAATAAATGTTATTTACACTAGTAAAAAGACAGAGCGAGATATTGAACCTGAGCAGTTTTTACTGCAAACACCATGTTCTTCAACATGCCCCAAGAGTGGGTTGGGAAGTACTTCTCATGATGGGGACAGTGTGACTCGGGGCTTCATGAAACACAGCAATTCTGTGCACATACAAATGTTCACAGAGCCTGCCTCTGCATCGTAAGATTTGGGGCTTCATTTTCACTTTGCCTCAAAGAACCTTGGATTATTTTCATTAAAACAAAAATAGCCATTAGTCACTTGATTTTCCTTTGATATAAGTGGAATAAAAAAAAAATCCCTGCTCATGTAGATGAACAAGTCAGAGCCTTTTTTGGACGATCACTAGGAACGCCTCAAGTCTGACACACCTGGGATTGAACCCCAGCTGTATGGATTTCAAGCTATGCTGATCTTTGCAAGTCATACCCCCTTTCTGTGACAGAGTTCCCTCATTCGCAAAATGGGAAGAACAGGACAGACTTCACAAACACTAGAAGGAAATTAGAAAAAGCATGACACATTTGATGAGCATCCATTATGACTCAGATTCTGTTCCCTGGATTCTAAGACACACATCCTCTCTCACTTCAGGGCTTCTGAAGTCAGGATATACCTTGTAAAGTACAGTAGACTTCTGTAAATTGACCACCCCAGGGACTATAACAAACTGGTCAACATACGGAGGTGGTCAACATAAGGAACTAGGCCCACTGTATTGCTAGGTATATGTGATACATGTCTGGTCAACTTAAGGAGGTGGTCAATGTAGGAAGGTGGTCAGTGACGGAGGTTCTATTTTATATTATTGTGTAGGATTCTGTCCCTCTCCAGCTGTTAGTATAGCAAGAATAAAACTTCAATCATTGGAACCAAGAAAACGTGGAGATCAAAAACTTTCTAATCAAAATACAATACCATCATCTCTGATCAATATGGCAAAGGTGTTTGAAAGAAAAAGTAGCACGGGCAAAGCAAAGTTAGACTCTCACATGACCACAGACATTTCTGGACCAAGATTTCAAGTGGCCTAATGGCATTCCAGGAGCCTGCAAACCTCGCTGCTCTAAACAGGCACAATCTTTCACTAGCACTCACGGAATCTAACAAACAGCATATTCTATTTTATGTCAGCATGATTTATAGCAGACAGAAATTAGAAACTAACAAAGAGGCTGAGGTCAACTGTAAGAGTTAAAACCAATTATGATACAGCCAAAAACAAAATGTTAGGCATTCATTAAAAAATTGCTCTTTCAAAGAAAACTTGAGGGGAAAATGCTTACAGTCGGTTAAAAAGCAAACAAGAAAACTGATGATATTATTAATTAAAAAGAATCTGGACAGACCAAAAAAAAAGAAACGGTTGAAAGAAAATATATCAAAATGATCGTGATTTTAGTGGTGAGGTTTTAATTAATTTCTCTTTCATTCTATATAATCTAGCAGTATCTTTTTAATATCTACATAAGACTTTTTTTAGTTTCCCTCCTGATGATAAACATAAGAATCTTAATAACTATGTACAGCTTGAAAAACTGAGTTAATTTTGACTATAAGAATATCTTAGAAATAAAAACAAGTAAAGAATAATGTATCCCTTGAGATTAAAGAGTCACTTATTTAGGTCAGCGGCTCAGTGATTAGGGCAAGGGCCCCATATACCGAGCGAGGGTGGTGGGTTCGAACCCAGCCCCGGCCAAACTGCAACAAAAAATAGCCGGGCATTGTGGCAGGTGCCTGTAGTCCCAGCTACTCGGGAGGCTGAGGCACAGGAATCGCCTAAGCCCAAGAGCTGGAGGTTTCTGTGAGCTGTGACGCTACAGGGGCAGTAAAGTAAGACTCTGCCTATAAATAAAAAAAGAGTCATTTATTTATATTCAAAATACATTTATGTAAAGACTGATGTCAGCAACTTTATCGTCACTATACATAGTGCAAAGGACAAGGGGGTATTCAGAGTTCAGCATTTTACTCAAGATCCTGGCAGGAATAAATGACTCAGTTTGTGACATTTATTTATATTCAAAATACAGACTTTTCTACGTAGACATCCCTTCATTAAGAAGGATAAAGAAACAGACTAGAATGATTACCAACATCCCGTACAGCTAGTTTTACTTTTCTATAATTATTCATGTTTTAATAAGCAAAGCCACTGAACTTTGCAGTGACTGAGCATTTATAACCAATAAACAACAACAACAACAACAAAAAAATAGAAAACTATACAAACTACCAACCCCAATAGCGTTAGTGTCCTGTTCCTGAGTGAAAAATGAAACCCAAATATCACAAGTAGCTTGTAAAAAACTGCCAGGGTGGTGATTAAATTACACACAGTGCAATTTAGTAATGCTTCAGCAAAAGGAGTGTCATTTGCTTAGTCATAAAAGCTTTAGTACGATAAATGATAGATTTTATTGAGGAAAGTAAAAAGGAAGACATTTCATCACACTTAAAAAGTTATAACTGTAACCTTAAAAATATAGTTTACAACCTCAAGTTAATATATTCAGTCTACACATTACTCCATGTGTTTAAGGATTTTGTGCAAGAAAACGGGATCAGTACGAATAAATCTCCTCTGCAGACAGTTTTTATACTCGGTTCTGAAACGGGGGACTGTGGAACTAGCAAATGCATAATGTCATGTATCATTATAAGCCGCAAACCCATCCATAATCAATATTTTTGCTGACATCTTTGAAATCTTAAACTTTCTAGGAGGCAACTAAATGAAAAATATAAAACTTGACCAAAGTTATAACGCGTATATATACCCATTTCTGTTCTCTACTAATGATGGTAACAGCACATGATCTATAGACAATGCTTAGGAATGCTACTCTGGGCTTGCACCTCTTGAATTTCAACACCATAAAGAAGAATTTGTCATCCATTGTTACCATTTAACAGGGTCCCGAGTTGGTTTGGTATAGCACTGATACTGGGATGTGAAAAAGGATTAAGACTTCATAAAGATATGTAGTTAAGAAAACCAAAAGCTTATGGAGGAAAAGAAACAAAAATTAAGTAGCATTAGAAGTTTTCACTTGCTGTTGCAACTCCAGGAATAGAATGAATCCTTGAAAACCATTAACAGCACTCACACCCTGCATGGGCCTAGACAATTAAGTTCATGAACTCATCCTAGAAAAAAGCGCTACACATCTCATTGCTGAGTCTCACTACGGTCACCTTCAAAGTACTTCCTCTTGGGAAGATGCACTCATATCAGCACCTAGTTCAAAGCAACTTTGGAAGTCTTTATCCGGAATACCCATCACAGCTGTCCTTGTACGGGGTCTGACCATGAAGTTCATGAACTCATCCTAGAAACAGTATCTTGAAGGGTGAACTAGGCGCTAGGGTCAGTGCATAGCTTCCCAAGGGGAGCACTTCAAGCGTGACCCTGGTGATATTCTGCCATGATACAGGCAGCCCTTTTTTCTAGGGTGAGTTTGTGAACTTAATTGTTCAACCTCATATGGCAGAAGGCACAAAATTATTTCCCTTTTGAGAGGAATTTAAAAATATACATCAATTAATTAAAAATTAAAAATATACATCAATTTAATCATCACATCAAATATTCCAATCAAATGTCAAGAATGTAATTCTTGGCATCAAATGAGGGAAAAATCAGTGAACTATCAAATAGGCTGCTGTGGTGGCTTGAATGGCTGTGGTGGGTGGAAAGAGAGGCCCCCCAGAACCTGTGAGTCTGACCTGAATGTGAACCTCTGACCTTATTCAGAAAAAGAGAATTTGCAGACATAATTAAGTCGAGGATCAGCAAGGAGAGCATCCTGGGTCGGGGCCTAACACCAGTGACAGGTGTCCCTAGAAGAGAAAGTGGGGAGACGCACACAGGCAGAGACGGGCCTCCAAAAGAGACAAAGGGAAAATGAGCAGAAGGCAGAATTACGAGCCATTCATAAGTAAGGTTTTTCCTGAACTACGGAAAAGAGCAAATAGGACACTTTAAAATGTAGTACATTTTTCAATTCTATTTGACTTTTTAAAATCATAAGCAATGTTAAAACAAGTGTTTGTAAATTCTAAAGAAAAAAAAAAGACAGGGTTGATGAGGTGGCTCAGACTTGTAATCCCAGCAGTCTGGGAGGCTGAGGCAGGTGGATTGCTTAAGCTCAGTAGTTCAAGATCAGACTGAGCAAGAAGTGAGACCCTCATCTCTAAAAATAGCCAGGTATTGTGGTTGGCACCTGTAGCTACTTGAGAGGCTGAGGCAAGAGAGGATGGCTTGAGCCCAAGAGTTTAGGTTGCTGTGAGCTATGATGATGCCATGGCACTCTACCAAGGGTGACAAAGTGAGACTCTGTCTTGAAAAAAAAGGACAAAATTTCCAAATGCATAAAAAGGTCTTAGAAAACAATTAAGAAAATAAACTCTCCAGTAGAAAAACTGGCATATACCCTCAACAGAAAGTTCAATGAAAGTAAACACCAATGCATCACAACCATATAAGGGGATATACCACCTCACTCAGGGCAGAAATGTCAGTAAAAGTAAAAGAAGATAACACCAACCAGAGTGAGGAACAAACGTGCTAACATATTTTATATTCTCAGAGAAACAGCCATTCACAGTTTGCCTTAGATCAGTACAGTCGCCAGAAGGGCAAAAGTACAGTGCCTATATAATATTTGGTCCATTCATTCCTCTTCAGGAAATGTATTCTAAAGATATACTTGAACTTGTACAAAATATACTACATGCTATGTTACATAATTATATATTTCCATAACAAAGTTATTCATTGCACTATTAGTTTGCAAAAGCTAATCATTGGTTGGTTCCAGTAACAGTGGATTTTATAGGATTTGGGGGTAGGGGGTAGTCTATATACAAAATGAGTTACCAGGAAGATGGAAGGCTACAGGACACAGGGGGAGGAGGTCTTTGGATATTCACACAGAACAATCGAGACGTGTACATCTATATTAAAAGTTTCCATTCCTTGACAGTCCTGATTTGTCTAAGCATTAATAATGCAAATCATACTGATACTCACAGACGCTGTGTCGGATTTACCGAGTGTAACCATGTGTGTGTGTGTTACTACAATAACCATCAAGTATAGAAAGGCAGGCAAGAGAGGAAGAAAAGTCAGCTAGGTTTGCAGCAGGTGAGTCACTGATGGGCACACATCCTAAACCTGCCGGGCCACCTGTGGTGAGCAGGGATCAGGAAAGGTGACTCCTCACAAATGAAGTTTGGTGCTTTGCTTCATGTAGTGCACTCATGAAAACGGTAACTCCTAACATTCTTCAAATTTTAGGTCCAGAGGCTAGCCAGATCTAACCAATGTTTTCTTTCTAGATTGTGACCTCTAAGAATGGTTTTTACATTTTTCAGTGGGTGAAATAAAGTCAGAAGAGGAATGTTTCATGACGCATGAGAATCATAGGAAATTCAAATGCCAGTGTCCTTAAATAAAGTTTCACTGGAACAGGAGTACGCCCTTTTGTTTCCACACTGTCTAGGGCTGCATCATGCCATGATGGCAGCAGAGCCAGGCAGGGGCGACAGTCACTCTGGCCTGTAATCCTTAATATTTACTAACAGGCTCTTTACAGAAAAAGTCCAACAACTACTGTTTTAGTCAATCCTGCTCATTCTGTTTTCAGGTTAATGCAAATCAAGTGCTAATTTCTAAATTAATTCTTCCTAGCAAGTAAAAATAAAAGTATCTACTGAATTCAGAACTCCCCACCAATTTGAATTATCCTTAGTTTAGAATTGTATTTAATTCTGCATGGCCCTGGTGATTATATATACATATACATGTACATATATATAGTCATTATCATAATTACTTTGTTCTCCAATGTCTCTCTTTAACTAGATATTATATATATTCATTCATTCATTTTCGCAGAACAAAGTTTTGGATGGTATGCTGTAGTTCTTGTATGTCAAAGAACGTTTTGCCTTCACTCGACGCATCTACATCACTTATCTTTATCTGAAATTACGCTGTTCAGGGATTTTTTGCATCTATCATGTCTCCCATGACAAGGTAAAATTCATGAAGTGTAGAGATCTGTTCCAATTTGACCATCATACCACACACACACACAAAAGAACATAATGGTGAACATCTGAGCCATCCTATTTGCAGCCACTATCTTTCTTCATGGGGAATAGTCACTCCTTCGTAAGAACTCTATGTATTTGTAGTTTCTCCAAAACAACACTAAAAACTTGCAAGAGGAAAGAAGTTCAGTGACTTGCTTGGGTCTGCACTCAGACGATGACAGAGTTAAGATACAGGTGATGTTAAGTGTCGGCTATGGCCAGGGAGGTGCACCCTCCTTCACCTCTCCTTCTGAAAGAGGTGTGTGCGACAGGACAGCAGTGAGCTGACAGCCCCCAGCTGCAGGCGTCCAGAGGGTCAGCCTCCGTTTTCAATGTTCAAGCAGAGCCCAGGCACTTGGCAAGCAGCTTCCCAGCCAATGAACAAACACACAGTAGTGACAGGGCTCCCCTTCTCAGCCCAGCAGAGACTCCTCTGCGGTGCACCTCATACCAGAGCTTCTGCTGGGCTGGCCAGTCCCTTTCCACCTCTGCATGGCAGTCTGAGGCTCTCCTACTAATCGGTCGTCTCTCCCATCCCCATCTTTTCACAGGGGCTTGGCCTGCAGTCCCTTCTCAGAGCTTCCCAATGCCTTCTTCTCTTTCCTCTCCCTTTTTCATAGTCCTTTCCCCCAGTAAATGTCTTGGACTTCGAGCATCCTCCCATGTGCTTCCCAAAGGACCCAACTGACAAGTTGCTCACAGCATAATTCCATAAATGAATGAAATAAAATATGACTGGGTTTAACTATCTGTGTTCAAAGATCCTTCCCTAAGGAGATAATGATATGGCATCTATAATTTACTGGCCTCCGGGGTACAGATAAAAATATAAATCTCGGTCCCACTCTGCCTCCTTCTTCTCTCTAAGGCTTATAGAATTTTTCTTTTTTGAAATCACAAATTCTACCAGAATATGTCAGATATACTTTTTTCTTTTAATATTGCAATAAACTTGTCCTAAAGATACTTTTACCAAATTGCAACTCTTGTGAAATTAGGAATGCCTTAAAAATGATACCAAAAGAAATTTCTAGTTGTCAGGAAAAGGAAGAAGTTATACCTTTGTCAGTAGCTGTGATGGTTGGCACACCCACAAGCTGTAGATGAATTTTAAGTTTAGTCTGGATTTTAATTATCGCTTAATGTGTATACTTTAAGATTTCACTATGTTGGGGCACTGAAGTAAACATTTGTGGAACAGAACATTGCATATTCCACGACTGTCAGCATAATTAAAGGCAGAGAAATAGTAAATCTCACAGAAATTTAACACTCAGGAGAGTTGGGAGGGATTCATTCGTGACTCACAGAAAACTATCACTCAAGCAGCTCGCATCCCTGGTAAGCTGCCAGCTGACTTATAACACAAGCAGATAAACTTCCAATGATGCATGATTAAATTAAATTGGGGGAGGGGAGAGCTTGTTAAATTAACCAAGTAGAAAAACACAAACCTTCAAAACTTCAATCTCTTCCCAGACATCCAAATTATAAAATCACAACAAAAGATGCTAAAGGAAAGGTCAAGATCATTTTTATTAAAAAAGCTATGGAGGGGAGCGCCTGTAGCTCAAAGGAGTAGGGTGCTGGCCCCATATGCGGGAGGTGGCGGGTTCAAACCCAGCCCCGGACAAAAACTGCAAAAAAAAAAAAAAAAAAAAAAAGCTATGGAATTATGTTGTTTGCAATATACTCAGAAATTATTTTAAAGACTATGTATATTTAGCATGCATATCTTAAAAAATAATTGATAAAGGTGTAAATTGCTAGTCATGAGAAAATCAGGCAAATTTGAATAAAAAAACATATAAGAGTTCTGCCCATTATTCAATGTTTACCTATACTGGAAGTTTTCAAAGAAAAAGCTTTGCGTTAAATGAGTTAGATGCAGAACATGAATGGTTATGAGACTAAGATGAAGTTGAAGTAGGAAGGCTCGGGGGCTAACAGAGGCGTTATGGAAGCAGCATTTCATGAGGTAGGGAAAAAAAGCAGACGCCTTTAGAGAATCGAACTCTGAGGAGCAAGTCTCTCCAGCTTCCTTGCTGCAAAGTTGTTTGGAAACAGGCACCTGACTGTCAATGGCATCTGAGAATTGAAGAATTTTTTCCTTCTCTAACTGATCCTTAGTTGGATACTCCATAATTTAGATGCAACGTCCATACTTTTTAATTCTGCTTCATAATTCTCATCCTAATTCTTTGGCTTTCAATTTTGGGATCGGTCCTCTGCTCAATTTTCCAGACCACTAATTTTCATAAATCCTGAGTTGCATTTTTGCACTTCAGCCCATCAACTGAGCCCAAGCCATTGGCTTTTTAACATTACCATCCCATTCTTGATTTCTAAAAACTCTTCCTTTTCCCTACCTTGCCCAGGAAACTACCTTTGGCTTTATCAACCACTCTTCTTCTGTATCTGAAACTATGAATTAAAAAGTTCTTGTGTTAACTTTTCCCCGGTGCTTCCAGAGGACTAACTCAGTCACCTCTGGTTCTGTTGATTTCTTCTCAAACGTCCAGTGATCCTCTCGGTTCCCTACACATCTTTACAAAGGCAGGGCAGACTTAGTTACTGGAGAGGGTTTCTTTAGCACAGTGGTTCTCAACCTTCCTAATGCCTCCGAATGCCACGACCCTTTAATACAAGTCCTCATGTTGTGGTGACCCCCAACCATAAAATTATTTTCATTCCTACTTCATATGTAATTTTGCTACCATTATGAATCGTAATGTAAATGTCTGATACACAGGATGTATTTTCATTGTTACAAAGGGGTCACAACCCACGCGTTGAGAATCGCTGCTTTAGCACAAATTAAAATAATGCTGAACGGATAGAGTCTCACTGCCTTTATTCCAAGGTTCGGAAGTCTCAAGTCCTTGGAAATAGAGACACAAAAGTCGCCTGGCACCAGCTACAACTTCTCCCTCCTGCTACTGTCACCCACCCAGTATATTTTGCTGTGACAACTCTCCCAGTTTGTTTAAAACTATCCTAAACAGCTTTGTTGCAGTGCAAACTCTACCACCAACCCCCGCTGAGCCAAACTGTCTGGGAGTCTTGCTTTTGTCTCCATTGGGTAGTAATTTCCTTTGCTGTGGAATTGTGGAATTTTACCACCAATCTGATCCCATGTGCGTTATTTATTCCACGAGGTCCTCAATGCTCTGGGCCTCTCATTTTTTCAGTCCCTTAGGGGTCCATTCCTATTTTTATGTTTCATTTCTTGTTTTCGACAGAACTTTGAAAGGAAAGGTGAAAAAGTAAAGAAACCTGGTTCCTTGGATATGCCCTTGGGGGTACTAAGGGGTCATTTCTAAAAGCAGAGGTCTCCGTCTTCTTCTCTCTGTCCTCTCTGGAAAGCCTCGTTTCTAACCCATCTCTCCCTTCATACAGGAAGGCTAACATTTCCTTTTACAAATTTGCAAAATTCTACACAAAAACCTCACCCTGTCACTTAACAGAAGTGTTAACTTTAGCATTGGTCAACATGTGCATATCTCACATGTCAACCAAACATAAGTCCCAGGTACCCCTTAAAATACTCAGATGGTCCTTAGCACAATCATTCTTGAAGGGCCATGGTCATCTTAGCCCAACAACCCACCACCAAATGCAGAAAAAGAGGTCAGCAGGGGAGGAAGAATTGTTTTGGGGCCCTGACTGGTGATTCGAACCAATTTTTTTATCTGGTGTCACTTTTCCAATCTCTGCCCCCTCCAGTAATTACTGAGCGCTTAATTCCATGACCAAGGTGGACTCTGAGACACACAACACCCGCATTTGAATTGTGACATCAGGATCCTTAACCTCTCAGTTACCTCATTGATAAATCATCCCTATGAAAAAACACAAGGCTTTTGTGAGCACGTAATTGAATGTGGGCAAAGGCCCTTAAAGCAGGCCCCCATGAGTACATCCTAAGACCAGAGCAGCTGGAGGGTAATGCTGATGCTAGACATTTTCATGCAGCAGTGCCTGCTGGTTGATTCTCAACCTGGTCAGGCACCCTTTTGTCTTCTGACAAAGCCAACAGAACCTGCCCCACCTCACCACTCTCTGAACTGGTTGTTACCCACACCACTGGGGTCCAGGAACATCTCCCGTATATTTTTTTATTACTAATATGTTAAAATAAATGAAACTCATTTAAACCCATAACTTCATAGATACTGTTTAAAATAAATATTTCAAAATGAGTGAAAACAAAATTGAGACAATACTTTTTAATTAACAGTACAAGCAGTATCCAACGGAAAGGCAGGATGATGGCCTGGACATGCCTGAAGTCTAAAACACTGCAGCACTTTCCAAACAAGAGACCCACCTATGGAACAGAACAGGCATCAAGAGAAACAGCCACTGAAAGAGCTCTCTGACCAAATGCACCCAGAAAGCAGGGCCTGATAATCAACTGTTCTAAACTGAAGACATACTCACATT
Organism: Loris lydekkerianus; assembly: GCA_963574355.1. NCBI lineage: Eukaryota > Metazoa > Chordata > Mammalia > Primates > Lorisidae > Loris > Loris lydekkerianus. Next base: position 7,512 of record CAUYPK010008952.1, on the reverse strand, counting down.
CCTTGAGTTGAACATTCCTAGGATTCATTTCATCCAGACATTTTCCTGAGAGATGACAGTGCAAAGGCCGGCTAACCACACTCTGCAGAAAGCTCAACTGTAGCTGTCAGGTGCATGCAGGCAAAAGTGTGCTGGGTGCAACCACAGATTGGGTGCCAAAATGTCAGGATGCCAGGATTTGAAGACAGCACTGCCACCGTGACATTAGTATACGAGGTCTGACAATGAGATTTGTGAATTCATCCTAGAAAAAGTGCTTACACATCTCATTGCTGAGATCGTTACGGTCACCTTCAAAGTACTCCCCTGGGGAAGCTATGGACGGACACCATCCCCTAAGCCCCTTCAAAGCAATTTGGAAACTTTTTCTGGAATGACCAGCTGAGTCTTTGGTTCTGCAAAAGTCTGACAATTAAATTTGCAAACTTGCCACCATGCACTTATGTTGGCAGCACTGTACAAACAACACAGTAAGGTTTCCTAACCTTAGTATATCAGTGTCTCACAGGTGGGTTCTTGTGGATGTGTGGCAGTATCTGGTGAGTGACATTCATTATTGTTGTGTGTATTTGTGTGGTTACACGGTTACATTTAATTTCTGAAATGGTTCGTTAAACAATCTTTCAAGTTTCTAGGCATTTGTATCAAAGACTTGATATTTCAAAATAAAGGTCTGTTTTTTCCTTATTATTTTGGATAATTTTTGTTGGTGGGTTGGTTTTTTGAGACAAAGTCTCACTCTGTCACCTTGGATAGAGTGCCATGATATCGTCATAGCTCACAGCAACCTCAAACTCCTGGGCTCAAGAGATCCACTCTCTTCAGCCTCTCAAGTACCACAGTGCCTGGCTAGTTTTCTATTTTTAGTAGAGATGGGGGCTCACTCTTGCTCAGGCTGGTCTCCAACTCTTGAGCTGAAGCAATCTACCCAGCCTCCCAGATTGGTGGGATTACAAGTGTAAGCCACCACACATGGTCCTATTTTGCATTCTTTACATCTGCTTTAGCATTAAACTACAAGTTTACATGCAATTAAATAGCATTTTATTAGGAAAAACTAGAAGGTTTTTAATGCCATACTAGATGTCTTTCAAAAATGCCTGGAAATGAGAACCTGTTTATTAAATAGCTCTTCGTCTTATCTTAGGAACACAATCGCTTCATGCAGCATAAAGAACATGGAACACTTATTATTTATGAATACAGTAAAAAGCAGTTTATCTGACATTTTAATCAAATGGAGAGTTTCTCTTGGGACCATACTGAGGTCACTGTAGGTCTCTCGAGGTTTTGTTTTTTTTTTTTTTCAACTGAAGTTCTTGATAAAGGACTTATTACTCATTATTCCAGAATACATTTGAAGAACTACTGTGTGCTGGGAGTGATACAAGGATACAAAAACAGACCTCAAGACTAATGTTACACATGTTCACCCCAAGTGTCAGGTGCTACAGAAGAAAGGAACAAGCCAATCCCAGGACAATACAGAGCCTGAGTCTTGTTGAAAAGTACAATGATAAGAGGGCACATTTCTGAACTTTGTTGTAAAAACACGTAGAAATTTAAAGGGCAAAGAAGGGAAAAATCCTTTTAAACAGAGATAGCCTCTGAAAGGTCTAGATGAATTTTCTATCGACTATGTCACAAATTACCACATTTAGCTACATAAATCACACCTGCTTATTAGGTCGAGAAGTCTAGCTAAGGAGTGAGAGGGTCCCTCTGATCAGGTGCAGAGAGCTTCGACATTAAAGGTAAGTGTGCTCCAGGGTTCATAATGGGGTAGGGGAAGGGGAAGAAGGTGACAAGGCAGTCAGAGGCCTACAGGCAAGCAGACATCAGATGCATAGCTGAAAACATCCAAGAAAAAAACTGGAAGCTATGTAAGCTACATCAGAGAAGCACTTTCTGCTTGTAGCCAGCTCTCCAAAAGCAAGGAGCACAAGGTTCACGTATCAGTAGTAAACTTTGTTTAAAATGCAAAGCTGTAAAAATTCATAAGAGGAGCACTAAAACTCTACAGAAGAGGTCAAGAAACTTCTTCTGTTAAGATGCTTGATAGTATTTTAAGTTTGCAGGCAAAGAGGCAAGATCCCAGATATTACATAGGAACTTACCATATAAAAAGAAGGAAATGAATAGCCACAATTATTATTGACAAAACTCAACATACAGTAACACTTGGCAAAGACGGGCTCCTTCACCAAGCTACAGTCAGTCTCCCCTGAGATCTTCAGAGGCCTGGACCTTGGGTTTCTGTGTTGGTCCCTGCGGGGTCCAGTTTTAACAAGAATCTTGCTAAGTCAGTATAGAGAGAATCCCCTCCTGGATTTCTGACCCAACCCCTCCTTCCTCCCATGTGATAGACATCTGATCACCCTGGCCTGCCTTTAGCAAGAATCTCCCTACTTGAGATATCTCCTCTGAGTAATTTTCCATTCAGTGATCCTCCAACCTGCTCGGCTACAAACCCCCACTAGTTCTTGTACTTGGATTTGAACCCCTTTTCTCTCCCCTACTGTGACAGTCCTAACACCCATAACAATAGTCTTCAATGAAGTCTTCCTCACATTCTTAAAGGTATCAGGGTTGTCTTTAATCACACCACTTGTAAGAAGAATGAATTTCCTTTTGTTGAGGGAGATAACATTTCACAGAATCAGAGTTCCCACTCATCAAATCAACCAGAAATGTAAAAAACCATTCTTAGCTCACAGACTAGACAAAAAAAAAAAAAAAATTGCTGCAGTTGTAGTTTATTGACCTTTGCTCTTGAGAATGTACACTTTAGAGGAAATAAAACAGCTAAGAAACCCTAACACACACATTCCTTCCAACACACATCCCACGTTACAGCTTTTCAGTACCACAGGAAAATAAATGCACGTGCTATCTGGAGAAGGAATGCAGAATTAGCCTCACATGAAAGAGCATGTTAAAAGAGAAGGGCTCCCCGACCCAGCCCTTGCTCCCCTTACATTTCCTTGAGACTTGTCCCATCAAAAAAGAAATGTGCAAATACGGAGATCTCAAGCAACAGAAACCTATCAAGAATATTTTTTGAAAATTACATATATATATTTACATATGTATTTATATATTATGTATATAATTATATACATTGAACATATATTTATATATTATTTATAATATATATTACATGTGTATAAAATATAAAATAGATATATTTATACATATTATAATCTATATAATATATATAACCTATATAATATATATTATAATCTATAATATATATCCATATATAAAATATACGTATATTTTATATATATAAATATATATATACCCAGTTGAAGCTTTTAAAAATCGTTTAGCACAGTGACTTCTAAACTTGACTGCAACTCGTAGTTGTCATCAAGTATAAAACTCAATTATACATATATGGATACTATTCATTCACGTACTCAATTACAAAGACTTACTAAGTACCTACTATATGCCTGACAGCCTTCCAGGTTTTGGGGGAAAACAGAACAAAAACAAACTTCCCTGACCTCCGAGAGTTCACACATTAATAACGGCAGGAGACAGACAAATAGCCAAAAGATGGAACGTGTTAATGGGTGGAAACTTCTATTGAGAAAAACAACATAGGACACAGCAGTACAGGTGGATTACTCTTCTAAAGAGATACAACAAGTGACGTTCCAACTGAAAACACAGCTTCTCTAAGTGATTTTTGTTACCACAGTGGCTTGTGTGCACTGTCCAGGATCAGAAAGCAAAGACTCGGAAAAGTGAGAAAACAAAAGTATACTCCAAGCCTGTAGCGATGGCCTTAACACCTTAAAATAAAGCTTGTCCCTGACGCTGTTGCTCACACACACAAGGACGTATTTTACATGCCCCAAACAAGATCATGCAGTAGATATTCATTTCATCTAATACCCACCATGTAATCAAGTTTCCAATTATCTCAAAAAGATCCTTGACAGACAAACCAGTATCTAAGATCACACACCCACCCTGAAGATGTCACTGGCAACAGAATGGCAAAGTCCAACCTCTTTTTTCTTTCTTTCTTTTTTTTTTTTTTTGCTGCACAGAAAAAACAATGACTCATCTGGGTGGTTCTTTGTGGTGCCGTGGTGCTGGTTCCTCTGTACTCCCCACAATTCCTGCATACAGGCATTCCATCCACAGATCCACAGCAAGGCGGCTCCACTTCTTGTGTCCTGGATGACTGTGGCAGCCTCAAGGCGACTTAGGACCTCTTTTGAGTGGTGGGGCCTCACCCATCTGTTTGCACAAGCCCACCCAGAGGATTGTGCTGTGTTTGAGAACCTCCTGATCCACATATGCTGTATCCTATGATAAAGAAAACTACTCTACCTCCCCCTCTAAATAAGTACTATAAGTTACTACAAATAAATTACTGAGTTAAATTTCTTATTTTTTTTAGATCCTTCTATTGGAATGCTAAAGTTATGCAGTCAAAATACTAAATTCAAAATAAATCTGTTTCATTTTCAATATAAAAAAATTTTAGGACGTCCCACGGGCCATGCAGCTGCAGATGGAGGGAGAGGCGGCAGGAGCTGCTGGAGGATTTAAACCTGTCTGGAATATTGTGAACCTCACCATGATTTATTGATTCATATTCATTCCCATTTCTCCATCCTGAAAGTGGGATGTGGCAAAAAGCATTCCTTTTAGATATCAGCATATGGAAATCAATGAAGCACTTCCTTCCTCTAAAGTCAGTTCACATCCAGTTCCCCACCAGATGATCCTTACATTGCAGATCTCCTGCAAGTGGCTGATACAGAAAGAAAAACCACCTGACCTAACCACAAGTAAAGAATCCTGGCCGTGACCGCTATTAGCTCCCGCCCGGACCTCCATAAGAGCTGCGCCGTGACCACGATAGGTGCCCAGCCGGACCTCGGTAAGAGCTGCACCACGACCCTGAACATGCAACCCGCGCCTGCTGGGACTCCACATGCCGTGACCAAAAACTGTGTGAGCCGTGCAACCCCATGTCCTCCCTCCTCTACCCTCCATGCCTCCACAACAGCCTGCTCATCTGGCCAGGGACTCTGGTAGCTGTGTGTCCTCCAGAGCCTGCCCTACTTCTGCGTGGAGCCCTTCTCCTGGCCAAAGACTGCTGGAGCTTTGGGTTCTCTGTGCCAAAGTCACTGGGCACCAGGCAGTCCCAGAACCATGTGCACCACCCCCCGCCCTGTTGCTGGATCTGGGTGTATCATACTCTGGAGCTGCTTCCACAACAAGAACTCCCTAGCTGGGGCAGCCCCAGAGGAACTACACAGGGTCACTCCCTACAAAGATCCAGCAACAATAGAGTAATCCCGCTAGGGTCTAATCTTGGAGAGACACCTCCCTAACTCTGAGGATAGCCAGAGGAAATGGTGAAAACAATCATGAGGAAAAATCAACAGAAAAACTCTGGCAATATGAACAATCAGAGTAGATCAACTCCCCCATGGATCAATGGGGGCAGACACAGCACAAGATCCCATGCACAAACAAATAGCTGAGATGTCAGAAATCGAATTCAGAATCTGGATAGCAAATCAGATCAAATTAAAATTCCAAGCAATAACCCAAAAGATATCTCAAGAATCCAACAAATTCAAAGACCAAATAACCAAATGTAATTTGACACATTGAGATAAGAAGTTGCAGCCCTCAAAGATCTGAGAAACACAGTAGAATCCCTCAGTAACGGAGCAAGCAGAAGAAAGGATTTCTGACATTGAAGATAAAGCTTTCGAATGCTCCCAAACTCTCAAACAGGAAGAGAAATGGAGGGCAAAAACAGATCACTCAGAGAGCTTTGGGATAATTTGAATAAAGCCAATATTTGTTTTATAGGGATCCCTGAAAGCGACAAAGTGGCTGTACAAAGCACAGAGTCTCTTCTCCATGAGATTATGAAGGAGAACTTTCCAGACATGCCAATAGATTTGGAAATTCAGATCGCAGACAGTTTCAGAAACCCAGCACGACTCAACCCAAATAAGACATCCCTCAGACACATCACTATCAATTTCACTAAAGTTAATATAAAGGAGAAAATTCTGAAAGCAGCCAGATGAAAGAAAACCATCACTTACAAGGGCAAGAATATTAGAATAACTGCAGATCTCTCTGCTGAAACTTTTCAAGCTAGAAAAGGATGGTCAACTTTGAATCTCCTAAAACAAAATAACTTTCAACCCAGGATCCTGTACCCAGCTAAACTGAGTTTCATTTATGATGGAGAAATTAAATACTTCAACAACATTCACATGTTAAAGAAATTTGCCATAATTAAACCAGCTCTCCTGAATATTCTTAGACCTATCCTCTATAAAGACCAGCATAATCCTCCACCACAAAAGTAAACCCACCCAGAAAATTTTTATCAAATTCCAACTTCCACAGTTGCAAAAGGATTAAAAATGTCCACCGGGACTCTCGAAAGGCTTATCAATATTCTCAATAATGTGAATGGTTTAAATTGTCCTCTAAAGAGGCACAGGTTGGCTGACTGGACACAAAAACTCAAGCCAGATATCTGCTGTACACAAGAATCACATCTTACATTAAAAGACAAATATAGACTCAAGGTGAAGGGATGGTCATCTATACTCCAGTCAAATGGAAAGCAGAAAAAAGCAGGCGTTGCAATCCCATTTGCAGATGCAATAGGCTTTAAACCAACCGAAATAAGGAAGGGTAAGACGGACACTTCATATTTGTTAAAGGTTTAATACTCAATATGATAAGATTTCAATTATTAATATTTATACACCCAACCAGAATGCAACTCAATTTATAAGAGAAACTCTAACAGACATGAGCAACTTGATCTCCTCCACTTCACAGTAGTTGGAGATTTTAACACCCCTTTAGCAGTGCTGGATAGATCCTCCAAGAAGAAGCTAAGCAAAGAAATTTTAGATTTAAACTTAACGATTCAACATCTGGACTTAACAGACATCTACAGAACATTTCATCCCAACAGAACTGAATACACATTCTTCTCATCAGCCCATGGAACATATTCCAACATCGACCACATCTGAGGCCACAAATGTAAACTCAGCAAAGTTAAAAAAATAGAAATTATTCCTTCCATCGTCTCAGAAGATCATGGAATAAAAATTGAACTCAATACAACAGGAACCTGTATACCCATACAAAAACATGGAAGCTAAACAACCTTATGCTGAAGGACAGATGGGCTATAGATGAGATTAAGAAGGAAATCACCAAATTTTTGGAACAAAACAACAATCAAGATACTAATTACCAGAACCTCTGGGATACTACAAAAGCAGTCCTAAGAAGGAAATTTATAGCACTGCAAGCCTTCCTCATGAAAACGAAACGAGAGGTAATTAATAACTTAATGGGACATCTCAAGCAACTGAAGAAGGAAGAACACTCCAACCCCAAACCCAGCAGAAGAAAAGAAATAACCAAAATCAGAGCAGAATTAAATGAAATTGAAAACAAAAGAATTATACAACAGATCAATAAATCCAA
>CAUYPK010008950.1:0-22373 GCA_963574355.1 Loris lydekkerianus | reverse complement strand
GGATCACTCTATTGTTGCTGGATCTTTGTAGGGAGTGACCCTGTGTAGTTCCTCTGGGGCTGCTGTAGTTAGGGGATTCTGGTTGTGGAAGCAGCTCTGGTGTACGACAGCCCCGGATTCAGCAACAGGGCTGGGGGTGGTGCACACAGTTCTCTGTGCCTGGCACCCAGTGACTTTGGCACAGGGAACCCAAGGTCTCTGTGCAGAGGCAGGTAGGGCTCCAGAGGGCACGCAGCTACCAGAGTCCCTGGTCAGATGGATGAGCTAATGTGGAGGCTGAGAGGACACAGGAGGGGGGACGCAGGGTTGCGTGGCTCCCGTAGTTCCTGGTCAGAGAATGTGGAGCCCCAGTGGGTGCGGGTCACGGGTCGGGGGTCACTGCACACCTGTTATGGATGTCTGGGCGGTGCCTAGCCCAGGAGTTTGAGGTTGCTATGAGCTGTGACATCAGGGCACTCTACCCAAGGCAACAGCCCAAGGCTCCAGTGTTCCAAAACTGTCTCACCCTGCCCCTTAGGATTAGGGCTATGAGGCAGTTCTGTCCCCGCCTTTAAGCTGCTCAGTCACTAGGTTACTTTGTCCCACCCAATCCTTGCTCTGGGACCCTGAGGGCAAAGCTTGCCGAAGCAGTTTTTCCACACAATGGCTTTCACTTAGCCCAGCTCAGTGGCTTCTTTTGGGGCCCCAGACAATGCCCAAAGTTCTCCACACTTTTACTCAAGCTCTCCCCAATGCAGCTCAACTGAGCGCCAAGTCCAAGAACACCAAAAAAGTACACAGGTAAGGCCTTTCCGGTTTGCAGTCTCACTGCTGCTTGTACTCATGATTGCCGGCGTGATTAGGTTGATCGAACACACACAGCCACTTGCCAGTTTTCCACTGTTTTTGTCTTCCTCCTGGGTTCCGGAAGTCCCTTGCTGGCTCCCTGTATCCTCAAAGGGATGATCATGGGCAGATCCCACCGGCCAGAGATGTCTGGAGTCTTGTCTCCCCAGATTCGCCAAACCCAGTTACAGAGAACCTGTTACTCAGCCACCATCTTTAATCCCTGCACTCAAGATTAACGGCATCGCTTCATAGGTCCCTCATGCCAACATCTGGTTGGCAGACCCGTTTGCCATCAAGGAGGATTATATCCCACAAGGGAAGCTCAAGAAAGACCCTGCCAACCCACTCAAGCTCCCCTGATGATCCCAGACTAACCACTGAGGTCCCATGATTGGGTCCTTTTAGTTACAAGGAGAAGGGGGGAATAAATAACTCAGTGACACCATTTTGGGCTTTTAGGCTTTCATCCTCCATTTGGAGAAAACCTGAAAGCTCCTACTTTCATTTTTTTCTTAGTAAACCACACCCCTCCCTATCTCCCAGAATGCATCCCTATCTCCCAGGATGCGTCTCTATCTCCCAGAGTGCGTCAGCCCCCCCCATTGTCATTAAGATTGGCGGGACCCTATCAGCTTTGCTTCCCACACATCGCTCAACCCATACCCCCATCATAAAAACCCTGCACATAGTGAGCACAAGGCTCTCCATCCCAGCTCTGTCTGGGAGTGCCGGCAGCCCTGGCTCGAGCTTGAATAAAACGTCCTTGTGTGATTGCATCGGTGTCTGGCTCTCTCATGTGGTCACTGGGGAATCCCGATTCATGAGTGTGACAATAAGAGTTGGAGTACTTACTCCTATGTACATATATCTAAATGGGAATTTTTTGGATTTAGGATATCTCAGAGTTGATAGGTGGAAAAGGCAGACAGGGACAGGTGGGGATGTTGGGTGAGGAAGAAGATATGTATGGAACAATTTTCCATAGGGCTCCACTTAAACTAGGGTATGTTGAAACATTAACATACCTTTTCTGACAAGCAACTATCTACCTGTCCATTTTCATTTCATACTCTGTCATTAATAAACTGAATAAAAGGGAATGTTCTGACACATGGCGTGGTCTATGTTAGGCTGTGACACATTAGGAAGGAATGATGTCCCCTAACAAGCCAATACACTGATCTGAAAACAAATTAGTTATTTAATAAAGTGAACTATTAAAACATATTTGAAAAAATAGGTACATCTCAGTGGATATATCCTCAGATTTAGGAATATCTTTAAAACATCACATTGGGGTTAGTCTCATTCTGGAAAGAGGGAGGACGAAAGGATGATGCAGAAAAACACTAGAACCTCGAGCGCCAGAACAGAAACACAGGTGGGACTATCCAATCCATTGAAGGCCTTAGTAAAACAAAGACAACCCCCCCCCCACTCCATGCAAGAAGGAATTCTGTCAGCAAATGGACCTTTGACGTTAGCTGCACTGGCCTTTCCTTCAGTCTCCAGTTTGCCAGCCCACCCTGCAGACTTTGAACTTACCAGCCTCCATAATTCATGAACTGATTCCTTAAAATCTCTCTCCTTCCCCTCCATAACTTATGTATTCTATTTCTCTGGAGAACCCTTAGTCTATAGGACAGCTTGAACCTTAGACTAAGGGACAAGCTGAACTTTTCCTCACTGTACTGAACTCAGCATTCTCAAGAAGACAAATGGAGTGGGGTGAGGAGGCTTTGGAATTACCTGATGCCAGGACTGCACATCAGGGTATTTACAAGAATACAGGCAGAGCAGTCCTATTTTTACACCTCCCCCGCCCCCAATCTACCTACCTAAGTCCAGAGCTCACAAGGGGCCAGCCTAGGGAGTAAGCCACTGCTGTTTCCTCATTAAGAGATGATGTACCCCTCAGATGAGGAAACTGAGGCCCATCAGGGAAGGGGCATCCTCAAGTTCACACAGTTAATGTAATATCAATGTAGGAATGGCCAAATGAATGAATAAACAAAACAGTGGTCCTGTAAAAAACAAACTCCCCCACCATATCTGACTAAGGATTGACATCTATAATACATACAGAACTATTACAACCCAGCAGCAAATAACCAAATTAAAAGATAGACAAGGCAGTGCCCATAGATCAGCGGGCAGTGTGCTGTTCACATACACAAGACTGGAGAGTTTGAACCCAGTCCAGGCCAGTTAAAATAACAATGACAACTGCAACAAAGAAAAACATAGTTGGGTAATGTGGCCAGGGCCTGTACTCCCAGCTACCCAGGAAGCTGAGGAAAGATAATTGCTTCAGCCAAAGAGTTTGACGTTGCTGTGAGCTGTGATGCCACAGCACTCTAGCCAGGGTGACAGCTTGATAATCTGTCTCAGAAAAAAAAAAAAAGGCAAAATAAGCTCTGCGCCCATAACACAGTGGTTAAGACATCAACCATATGCAGGTTTGAACAACAGCCAAGGCCAACTATACAACAATAACAACTGCAATAAGAAAATAGTCAGGTGTTCTGACAGACACCTGTGTGTACAAGGATTTACATGTATGTACATGTGTGTACATGTATGTGTGCACATTTATATACATGCATGTACATTGTGATAAGTATATGCATGTATGCACATGTGTGTACATACATGTACATACACGTGTGCACATGTATGTACATGTATTACATGTAGGTGCATTTATGTACATGTGCTCATGTATGTAAATGTATGTACATGTATGTTCATGCATGTACATATACATAGCTGTTTTCATGCTTATGCACATGCATGTGCACACATGTATGCACATGCATGTACATGTATGTAAATGTGTCCACAGGTATGTTCATGTAGGTACATACATGGATGAACACGTATGTCCCTGCATGCGCATGTGTGCACATGTATCTACATGTGTGTACATGTATGTAGGTGTGTGCAAGCGTGTATATGCACACTCATGTGTGCACATGTATGTACATGCATGTGTGCAGACATAAGTACATGTATGTACATTTCTGCTCATGTATCTGCACGTATGTACATATGGTTGTGCACATATATGCACAGGTATGTATTTGTATGTGCATGTATTTATATGTATATACATGTGTTGATATGTATGCTCATATGTGTGCACACGCATGTACATGTACATACATGTATGTGTGTGTTCAAATGTATGACATGTTTGTACATGTGTGCACATGCATGTATTTATGTCCATGTGTGCACATGTATGTCCATGTGTGCACGTTTGTAAAAGTGTGTCAATTTATGTACATGTATATACATGTGTGCAGATGTATGTGCACATATATGCACACATATGTACTTCTACATCCATGTGTGCACATATGTGAACTGGCATTTACATGTATGTCCATGTATGCATATGTATGTACAGGAATTTACATGTATTAGTTTACATGATACCATGAGTAGAAAGAGATGAGGGTTCATGTGTGCTGGGAGCAGAGTGCTGTCTCAATGCATGATGGCAGAAATGTAATGGAGTACTTGAGTGTGTTTGGAGAGGAGTGCCATCTGGATGCACAGTAAGTAAGCGCAGGTAAGTGCGGACTCTGGGGCACTGGGCAAGAATTACTAAATGGATGCATATTGGAAGAAAGGAGTGGTGAGGATTCAGGCACTCTGGGAGATGATTGCTATCTGGATGCACACTTCCAGAAGGGAGATGTGAAGACTCTGGTGCTCTGGGAGAGTAGTGTTGTCTGGGTGCACATTAGCAGAAAGGAGAGGTGAGCACCCGGGTGCTCTGGGAGGAGTGTTCTGGCTGGATGAATCCTAGCAGAAAGGTGAGTTGAGGGCCTGGGCACATTAGAAGAGGAGTGCTGTCAGGATGCACAATAGACAAAGGAAGAGATGAAGAGTTGGGTGCTTTGTGAGAGGAGTGCTGAGTGGATGTGTACTAGAAGCAAGGAGAGGTGAGTTGAGTGCGTTGGAAGAGGAGTGTTATCTGGATGTACACTAGCCAAAATGGGAGTTGAGGACTTGGAAGCATTGAGAGAGGAGTGCTGTCTGGCTGCACACTACCAGAAAGGAGAATTAAGGACTTGGGATGTCTGGGAGTGGAGTGATGTTTGCATGCACAGTAACAGAAACGAGAGGTGAGGACTCGGTTGCATTGGGAGAGGAGTGCTCTTTGGATGCACATTAGCAGAAAGGGGAGGCAAGGACTCTGATGAGTTGGGAGAGGAGTGCTGTCAGAATGCACACTAGCATCAAGGTGAGGTGAGTACTTGGGTTCTTGGGGGAGAACACACTAACAGAAATGGGAGTTGAAGATACGGGTTCATTGGGTGATGTATGAATGCTCTCATGCTGAAAGGGGAGGTGAGGACACGTGAGCACTAGGAGAGCAAGGCCAACTGGACCACTGGGATGTTCTGGTAGAGGAGTTCTGTCTGGATGCACACCGGCAGAAATGGGAGTTGAGCACTCATGTGCATTGAGAGAGAAGTGTTATCTGCATGCACACTGGCAGAATGGGGAGGTGACAACTACGGTCCTTGGTGGGAGGAATGTGGTCTTGATGCACACTATCAGAAAGGAGAGGTAAGGACTCGGGTGCATTGAGAGAGAAATGCTGTCTGGAACTTGCAGAAAGTGGAGGTGAGGACTCAGTTGTTCTGGAAGAGGAGTGAAGTGTGGAAGCACACCAAAAGAAAGTACAGGTGAGGAATTGGGTGTTCTTGGAGAGGAGTTCTGTCTGGATGCACATGGGCAGAAATGGGAGTTGAATACTAACATGTTTGGAGAGAGGGGTGCTATCTGGATGCACACTGGCAGATAGGAGAGGTCAGCACTTGGGTGCTCTGGTAAAGGAGTACTGTCTCCTGTAGACAGTACTCCTGGAGAGTTTACAGTACAGTACACTGGCAGAAAAGGAGTTGAGCACTCAGGTGCATTGTGTGAGGAGTGCCATGTGGATGCACACAAAATGAGGAGGTGAGGACTCAAGTGTTCTACAAAAGGAGTGCTGTCTGGAAGCACACTAGCAGAAAGGAGAGGTGAGAACGTGGGTGCTGTCTGGATGAACAGTAGCAGAAAGGAGAGTATAGGATTCCTCTGGGAGAGGAGTGCTGATTTGAAGCACACAGACAGAAAGGAAAGGTGTGGACTCTGGTGCATTGAGAGAGGAGTCATGACTGGATGCACACTAGCAGAAACTAGTGGTGAGGACTCAGTTTCTCTGGGAGCTGTCTGCATGCACAATTGAAAGGAGAGATGGGGACTCGGTCGCTCTGAGGTGGATTGCTGTCTCGATACACACTAGCAGAAAGGAAAGGTGAGGAGTCGGGTGCATTGAGATAGGAGGGCTCTCGGGAGGCACACTAGCCAAAAGGAGAGGTGAGGACTTGGTATGGTGGGAGAGAAGTGCTGTCTGGATACACAGTAGCAGGAATGAGAGTTAAGGACTCAGTTGCTCTAGGAGAGCAGTGCTGTCTGAATGCACATGAGAGAAATGTAAGCTGAAAACTATGGGGCCTAGGAGAGGAGTGCTGTCTGGATGCACACTAGGAGAAAGGGGAGATGAGGACCCAGCTACATTGGATGAGGACCCGGCTGCATTGGGAGAGGAGTGCTTTTTGCACTAGCAAAAAGGAGATGTGAAGACTCAAATGCAATAGGAGAAGAGTGCTGTCTGGATGCACATTAGCTGAAAGGGGAGTTGAGGACTCAGGTGGTCTTGGAGAGGAGTGCTGTCTTCCAGCACACTAGCAGAAAGGAGATGTGAAGACTCAGCTGTGTTGGTAGAGGAGTACTGTCTGGATGAACACTCGCAGAAAGGAGAGGTGAGGACTTGGGTGATCTGTGAGAGGAGGGGAGGAGGGCTGTTCATGCACACTAACAGATAGGAAGAGTGAGGACTTGGGTGCATTGGGAGAGGAGTGCTCGCTTGATGCACATTAGCAGAAAGAAGAGAAGAGGACTCCAGTGTTATGGAAGAGGTTGAAGTCTGAATTAACACTAGCAGAGAGTTGAGTTGAGGACTGGGGTGCTCAGTCAGTGGAGTGCACTCTGGATGCACACTAGCAGAAATAGGAGTTGAAGACTCCTGTGAGTTTGTAGAGGAATGATGTCTTGATGCACACTAGTAGAAAGGGTAAGTGAAGTTTTGGGTACGTTTGTAGAGGAGTGTTGTCTGGATGTGTACTAGCAGAAAGGGGAGATAGGGACTAAGATGTGTTGGGAGAAGTGTGTTGTCTGGATGCACACTTGCAGAAATTAGAGATGACTTGGGTGCGCTGGGAACGCAGTGCTGTCTGGATGTACACTAGCAGAAAAGAGAGGTGAGGATTCAAGTACGATGGGAGAGGAATGCTGTATAGATGTACAGTAGCAGAAAGGAGAGGTGAGGACCTGGACTGTTGGAGAGGGATGCTGTCTCAATGCCCACCTGAAGAAAGGGGAGTTGAAGATTTGGGTGCTATGGGAGAGGAATGCTGTCTAGAGTACTTGGGTGAACTGGGAGAGGGGTGCTGCCTTGATGAACACTAACAGAAAGCAGGGACTCAGGTGCTCTGGGATAGGTGTACATTGCCAGTAAGGGGAGTTGAGGACTCAGATGCGGTGTGAGAAGAGTGCTGTCTGGATGCATGCACACTCAGAGTAGTAAAGTGAGGACTCAGTTGCTCTGGGTGAGGAGTGCAATCTGGATGCAGTCCAGCAGAAAGGAGAGGTGAAAACTTGGCTGGGTTGAGAGAGGAGTTGTGTCTGGATGCATACTAAGCAGAAAGGGGAGGTGAGGACATGGGTGCTCTGTGACTGGAGTGCTGTCTGTATGCAAACTAGCAGAAAGGAGAGAGGAAAACTCCGGTGCTCTGGGAGAAGAGGGCTGTTTTGATGCACACTAGCAGAAAGGAAAGGTGAGGGCTGGGGTGTCTTGGGAGTGGCGTGTTGTCTGGATGCAGATTCACAGAAAGCAGATGTGAGGTGCTCTGAGAGAAGACTGCTGTCCAGATGCACCCTGTGAGAACGGGTCGTTGAGGACTCGGTTGCATTGGGAGAGGAATGCTGTCTGTATACACACTGGCAGAATGGGAAGATGAGGACTCCGGTACTCTGGGAGAGGAGTGCTGTCTGCATGCAGAGTAGCAAATAGGAGAGGTGAGGACAGGGCTACATTAACAGAGGAGTTGTGTCTGAATGCATACCGGCAGAAAGGGGAAATGAAGACTTGGGTGCTCTGTGAGCAGAGTTCTGTCTGTATGCACACTGTCAGAAAGGAAAGCTGAGGACTTGGGTGCTTTGGGAGAGTAGTGCTGTTTGGATGCACAGTAGCAGAAAGGGCAGTTGAGAACTCTGGTGTTCTCGGAGAGGACTGCTGTCTGGATGCAAAAAACCAGAAACAAGGAATGAAGGCTCAGTTGCTTTGGGAGACAACTGCTGTCTGGATGCACACCTGCAGAAAGGAGAGGTGAGGAATCGGGTGCTCTGGGAGCTCTGAGAGCTCACCTCCAATGCTATGTGGAGGACTGGTGTGCTCCGAGAGACGGGTATAGTCTGGATGCACTCTAGCAAAGAGGGGAGTTGAGGACTTGGCTGCAATGGGAGAGGAGTGCTGTCTGGAGGTGCACTAGCAGAAAGGAGAGTTGAGGACTCAGGTGCTTGGGGAGTGGAGTGCTGTTTGGTTGTACACTAGCAGAAAGGGTAGGTGAGGACTCAGGTGCATTGGCAGGGGAGTGCCATCTGGATATACACAAGCAGAAAGGAGAGATGAGAACTACAGGGCTCTGGGAGACGAGGTATGATTTGATGCACAGTAGCACAAAGGAAAGGTAAGGACTTGGGTGCATTGGGAGAGGAGTGCCTCCTTGATGCACACTAGCAGAAGGGAGAGATAAGGACTCAAGTACTATGGGAGTTGAGTGCTATATGGATACACACTGACAGGAAGGGCAGGTAAGCAGTTGGGTGTTTTGAGAAACAAATGCTGTCTGGATGCACCCTAGGAGAAAGGAGAGTTGAGGACTTAGTGCTCTGGGAGAGGAGGGCTGTCTTCATGTACCCTACCAGAAAGGAGAGGTAAAGACTCGGGTGCTTTGGGAGATGAATGCTGTCTGGATGCACACTTGCAGAAGAGGAGGTGCACACTCAGGTGCTCTGGGAGAGGAGTGCTGTCTGGATGCACTCTAGGACAGAGGAGAGGTGAGGACTCGAATGCTCTGTGAGTGGAGTGCTGTCTGGATACACACTAGCAGAAAGGGGAGCTGAGGTCTCGCTTGTGTTCATAGAGGAGTGCTCTCCGGATTCACAGTAGGAGAATGGAGAGGTGAGGATTCTGGAGCTCTGGGACTGTAGTGCTGTATGGATGCATCCTAGCAGAAAGGAGAGATGAGGGCTCGTTTGCTCTGTGAGAGGAATGCTGTCTAGATGCACACTATCAAAAAGTGGAGGTGAGGACACAGATGGTTTGGAAGAGGAGTGGTGTCTGGATGCACACTAGGACAAAGGGGAAATGGGCCTCGGATATGTTGGGAGAAGAGTGTGGTCAAGATGCACACTAGCAGAAACGGGAGATGAGAACTTGGGTGTTCTGGAAGAGACGTATTATCTGGATGAACACTAGCAGAAAGAGGTGATGGGGGCTCAAAGGGTTGGGAGAAGAGTGTTGTCTAGATGCACACGTGCAGAATGGAGAGAATAAGACTTTAGTGTGTTGGGAGAAGAGTGGTGTCTGGACGCATACGAGTACAAAGGGGAGATGAGGACTTGGCTGCATTGGAAGAGGACTCTGTCTGGATGTACACTAGTAAAAACAAGAGGTGAGGACTGTGGTGTGAAAGGAGAGGGGTGTTGTCTTGATGCACACTAGCAGAAATTAGAGGTGAGCACTTGGCTGAGGTGGGAAAGGAGTGCTGTACAAATACACTACTGCAGGGAGGAAAGCTGAGGACTCAGGTGCTCTGGGAGGGAGTGCTGTCAGGATGCACAGTAGCAGAAAGGTGAGGTGAGGACTGGGGTGCTCTGGGAGTGAAGTGCTGTTTGAGTGCACACTAGCAGAAAGGGGAGATGATGACTCAGGTGCTCTGGGAGAGGAGGGCTGTTTTGATGCACGCTAGCAAAAAGGAAAGGGGAGGACTCGGGTGCTTTGGGAGATGAGTGCCACACACTAGCCCAAAGGTGAGGTGAGGACTTGGGTGGTCTGGGAGAGGAGTGCTGTGCACACTAACACCAATGAGAGGTGAGTATTTGGCTGAGGTGGAATAGGAGTGTGTCTAAATGCATACCTGTAAGAAGGAGAGCTGAGGTTTCAGGTGTTCTAGGAGAGAGTGCTGTCTGGATGCTCACTAGCTGAAAGGAGAGGTGAAGACTCCAGTGCTCTGAGAGTGGAGGGCTGTTTTGAAGCACACTAGCAGAAAGAAAAGTTGAGGACTCGGGTGGTTTGCGAGAGGAGTGCTGTCTGGATGCACACTGGCCGAATGACAAAGTGATGACTCGTGTGGTCTGGGAGAGTGCTGTCTGGATGCAGACTGAGAGTCCTTCCGAAGTGCAATTGGTTCCAGAGAATATGTGTATTGATCGCACAGGTAACTCGCTGAGCACACCTCCAGAGGGAACATTTATACATATGAGCCCTTCACGAAGGTGAATGCCAACATCCATCCAACTACATGAATGATTCTGGAACAGATTGCACTTTGGAAACACGCTGAAGTGTTTATAAGGAAAGTGAAGATGAACTTTCTGGGAAACAAGGTTTTGTGTAATTTTGAAACAGGCATTCATGGTTAGCTCTCAACAGCCTTATCGAAGAGAAGAAACTGCTTTTCCCTACCAGCGAGATACTGCCAGATAAAAGCTAGAGCAGGGGCAATCTCCTCAACTCACTGACAAGATGCACACAGTTGAATGGTCATTGACTTACTTTGTCCTCCACTCTCCCTTCTCTAGTGTTCAAGAGAGGACTCCTCTCCCAGAGTAACCAACTCCTCAACTCCCCTTTATACTAGTATGCATCCAGACAACACTCCTTCCCATTGCATCCACGACTTAACCACTCCTTCCTGGTAGTGTGCATCCAGACAGTACTCCTTTCCCAGAGCACCTGAGTCCTCAGCTCGACATTCTGCTAGTATGCATCCAGATCGCACTCTTCTCCAGAACATCTGAGTCCTCCCATCCCCTTTCTCCCAGTGTGCATCCAGTCAGCACAACTCTCCCAGTGCCCTGAGTCCTCAACTGTCCTTTCTGAGGTGTGCGTTCACTCCCAGTATACCCGAGTCCTAAACCTCTCCTTTCTGTCACTGTGCAACCAGACAGCACTCCATGTCCCTAGTACCCAAGTCCTCACCTTGCCTTTCTGCTACTGTACATCCAGGCACCACTCCTCTCCTGAAGCACCACATCCTTAACCTCTCCTTTCTGCTACTGTGCATGCAGACAGCACTCCTCTCCCAGAACACCCGAGTACTCGGATTCCCTTTCTGAGAATGTGTATCCAGTCAGCACTTTTTTCCCAGTGCCCCTGAGTCCTCATTTCTCATTTCTGCAGTGTGTGTTCAGAGGGCACTCCAATCCCAGCACAACTCCTCCCTCAACCTCTCCTTTCTTTTACTGTGCATCCAGAAAGCACTCCACACCCTGAGGCCCGAGACCTCACCTTGCCTTTTCACTAGTGGACATCCAGGCAGCACTCTTCTCCCAGAGGAGCCCAGTCCTTACCTGTCCTTTCTGCTATCTGCATCTTCAGTGCAATCCTCTCCCAGAACACCCGAGTCCTCACCTATGCTTTTACTACTGTGCATGCAGACAGCACTCCTCTGCCAGCAGACCCGAATCCTCACCTCCCATTTCTGCTAGGGTACATCCAGACAGCACTCCTATTCCAAAGTTCCCGAGTCCTCACCTGTCCTGTCTGCTACAGCACTCCTTTCCCATTTTACATGAGGACTCTGTGGAGATGAAAGGGAGTGTTGTCTTCATGCATACCAACAGAGAGGAGTGCATTGGGAGAGGAGTGCTGTCTATATGCAGTGTAGCAGACAGATGAGGTGAGGACTCGGGTGCCATAAGAAAGGAGTGCTGACAGGATGGACACTTGCAGAAAGTGGAGCTGAGGACTCTGGTGTTGTGAGAGGAGTGCTCTCTGGATGAACACTACCAGAAAGGAGTGGTGAAGACTCAGGTGTGATGGGAAGGAGTGTAGTCTGGATGTACACTAGCATAGAGAGGAGGTGAAGACTCAGGTACTATGAAAGAGGAGTGCTCTCTTGCACAATAGAGAAGGGTAGTGGAGGACATACTAAGCCAATGACCTTTCAACTATGTGCATGTTGACGATGAGATGAGCAGATAGCCAGTGCTTCAGCTTATATCTGGCAGTATCTTGCTGAAAGAAAAAAGCAGTTTGCGCTCTTCAGTAAGCCTATTGAGAGCTAACCATAAATGTCTGTTTCAAAATTGCACAATGCCTTCTTTCCCAAAAAAGTTTATCTGCCCTTTCCTTATAAACACTTCAGTGTGTCTCCAAAGTGCAATCTGTTCTGGAGACTAGAATTTTGCCCCTGCTCCAGGTTATACCCAACAGTATGCCATTTAAAGGGATAAGCAGATTCTTCTCCTCTGTAATGCTAACCATGAAGGACATTTCCAAACTTGCACAATCCCTTGCTTCCCAGAAGTTTCCTCTGACCATTCCTTATAAACACCAGAGTGTCCTTCCGAAGCACAATTGGTTCCAGAGAACATTTGTATTGATGGCAAATGCAACTCGCTGAGCACACCTCCAGAGGGAAACTCGCACATATGGACTCCTCACCAAGGTGGGTCACTGTGCCAACAGAGAGCTATCCATGAATGTCTGTTTCAAAATTACACAATACCTTCTGTCCCAGAAGGTTCATCTGCACCATCCTTCACCGTGTTTCCATAGTGCAATTGTTACGGAGACTTAGAACTTTACCCCTGCTCCAGCTTATAGCTGGCAGTATGCCCCTTGATGGGATAAGCAGGTTCTTCTCTGTGAAGCTATTAAGGAAATTTTCAAAATTTCACAATACCTCACTTCCCAGAAGTTTCCTCTGCCCTTTCCTTCCTATAAACACTAGCGGGTCCTTCTGAAGACCAATCGGTTCCAGAGAATACTTGTATTGATCGCACATGGAACTCACTCAGCACACCTCCAGAGAGAACATTCCAACATATGGGGCTCTCACCAAGGTGGGTCAATGTGCCAGCAGCCATCCATGTACATAATCTCAGCAAGAACAGAAGTTTAACCCTGCTCCAGCAGATAACCGGCGGTGTGCTTCTTGGGCGTAAAACCCTTTCTTCTCAACACTTACTGAGCTACCAGGAAAAGTAGTTTGACAACATCCAGCCTGCCTTGCATGCCAGAAGTTTCATCTGCAAGTTCCTTCTTATAAACGCTTCAGTGTGTTTCCATGATGCAATGTCTACCAGAGAATACTTGTCTTGATCGCACATGTAACTCTCTGAACAATCCTGGTCAGGGAACATTAATGCACTGAAGTCCCTAACCAAGGTAAGCCAGTGTGTCAACAGCCATGTAACTGTGTTCACGAACTCAGTGAAACTAGAAGTTTGCCACCTACTCCGGCATATAACTGGCAGTATGCTTTACACCCAACTCCTCATCTCCCCTTTTGGGCTGTGTGCATGCAGACAGTACTCCTCTCCCAGAAAACCCGAGTCCTCGCTTCTTCTTTCTGCTAGTGTGCACTTAGACGGGAAAACTCCTCAGGATGTCCCAAGTCCTCACATTCTTTGTATGTTGTGTGTATCCAGACAGCACTCCTTACTCAGTGCAGGTGAGACTGTGTGGCAATGGTGGGAAGTGTTGCCTTCATGCAAACCAACAGAGAGGAGAAGTGAGGACTCAGGGGCATGGGGAGAGGATGCAGTCCATATGCAGTGTAGCATAAAGCTGAGGTGAGGACTAGACTGCGGTGGGAAACGAGTGCTGACAGGATGGACACTTGCAGAAAGTCAACCAGAGGACTTGTGTACTCTGAAGAGGAGTGCTTTCTTGCACACTAGCAGGGAGGAGAGTGCAAGATATACTAAGTCAATGGCCTTTCGACTACATTGACAGTGAGATGAGCAGATTGCTACTGCTTCAGCTTACATCCGGCAGTATCTCGCTGGGAGGGAATAGCATTTTTTCTCTTCAGTAAGTCTATTGAGGGCTAACCATGAATGCCTGTTTGAAAAATGCACAATAAAGTATTCTTTCATTTCACTTTCCTTACAAACACTTCAGCATGTTTCCAAAGTTCAATCGGTTCTGGAGACTAGAACTTTGCCCCTGCTTCAGCTTATAGCTGGCAGTATGCCATTTGATGGGATAAAGTAGGTTCCTCTTCTCTGTGAAGCTAAACCAGAAGGACATTTTCAAAATTCCACAAAATTCCTTGAAGTTTTCTCTGCCCTTTCCTTCTTATAAATTCTAGAGGGTCCTTCTGAAGCACAATCAGTTCCAGAGAATATTTGTATTGATTGCACATGTAACTCGCTGAGCACACCTCCAGAGGGAACGTTCACACATGGGCCCCTCACCAATGTGGGTCAATGTGCCAAAAGAGGGCTCACCGTGAATTCCTGTTTCAAACATGGACAATACCTTCTTTCCCAAAAGGTTATATGCACTATCCTTACAAACTCTTCAGCGTGTTTAGAGAGTCAATCTGTTCCAAAGAGCAGAAATTTGCCCGTGCTGCAGCTTATGGCTGCCAGTATGCCACTTAATGGGATAAGCCGGTATGTCTCCATTGTAAAGCTAAGCAAGAAGTATGTTTCCAAACTTCCACAATACCTCACTCCCAGAAGTTTCCTGTGCCCCTTCCTTCTTATAAACACTAGAGTGTCCTTCCAAAGCGCAATAGGTACCAGAGAGTGAGTACATCTCCAGAGGAAAACATTCACACATATGAGTCCCTCACCAAGGTGGGTCAATGTACCAACAGCCATCCATGTGCATGATCTCAGTGAGACCAGAAGTTTGACCCTGCTCCAGCAGATAACCGGCAGTGTGCTTCTTGGAGGTAAAAACCATTTCCTCTCCTCAATGACACTTTTATGGAGCTACCCAGAAACATACTTTGCCAACTTCCACCGTGCCTTGTATGCCAGTAGTTTCACCTGCATGTTCCTTCTTATAAACACTTCAGTGTGTTTAAACGGTGCAATGTTTACCAGAGCGTACTTGTCTTCATCACACGTGTAACCCGCTGAACACTCCTCGTCAGGGAACATTTTTCGCACCCGGGTCTTCATCTCCCGTCCACCTGTGTGAATCCAGACAGCACTCCTCTCCTCGAACAACCGAGTCTTCACTTCTTTCTGCTAGTGTACACGGCACTCCTAGCCCAGAAGACTCGAGTTCGCCCATCCCCTTTCTGCCAGTGTGCATCCATCAACCCTTCTACCTCAGTGCCCCTGTATCCTCATCATTCCTCTCTGCAGTGAGAGTTCAGACAGCATTCTACACCCAGCACACCTGACTCTGCAACCTCTCCTTTCTGCTACTGTGCAACCAGACAGCACACCTCTTCCAGAGGTCCTGAGTACTCACCTGTCCTGTCTGCTGTGTGTATCTAGACAGTACTGCTTTCCAGTGCTGGTGAGGAGAGTGTGGTGATGAAGGGAGTGTTGTCTTCATGCAAACCAACAGAGAGGAGAAGTGAGAACTTGGCTGCATTGGGAGAGGAGAGCTGTCTATATGCACTGTAGCACAAAGCAGAGTTCGGGACTTTTGTGCCGTGGGAAACAGGTGCTGACAGGATGGACACTTGCAGAAAGTCGACTTCGGGTACTCTGAGAGAGGAGTGCTCTCTTGCACAATAGCAGAAGGGAGAGCCAAAGGCCCTTCAACTAAGGGCATGTTGACAATGAGATGAGCAGATTGCTACTGCTGCAGCATATAACTGGCAGTATCTCACTGGCAGGGAAAAGCAATTTTTCTCTTCAGTAAGGCTATTCAGGACTAAACATGATGGCTGTTTCCAAATTACACAATACCTTGTTTCCCAGAAGGTTCATTTGCACTTTTCTTATGAGCACTTCAGCGTGTTTGCAAACTGCAATCTGTTCCACTACTAGAACTATGCCCCTGCTTCAGTTTATAGCCAGCAGTATTCCCCTTGATAGAATAAGCAGGTTCTTCTTCTCTGTGAAGATAACCATGAAGGACATTCTCAAAATTGTTGTTGAACAGAAGTTTAACTCGGCTCCAGCAGAAACCCAGCAGTGTGCTTCTTGGAGATAAAAAACGTTTCTTCTCCTCTATAATGCTTATGGAGCTACCCAGAAACGTACTTTGCCAGCTTCCACCAGGGAACTGGCAAATTATATGGTTGCCATGGGAAACTATGCTGACAGGTCAGACACTTGCAGAAAGTTGACCAGATTCGTCGGCTGCTGTGGGAGAGGACTGCCCCCTGGAAGCACACTACCGGAAAGGAGTGGTGAGGACTAAGTACGATGGGAAGGACTGTAGTCTGGACCCAAACTAGCACAAAGGAGAGCTGAGGACTTGGGTAGCCTGGGAAGGGAGTGCCCTCTTTCATGCTAGCAGGATGGCGAG
Source organism: Loris lydekkerianus (assembly GCA_963574355.1). NCBI lineage: Eukaryota > Metazoa > Chordata > Mammalia > Primates > Lorisidae > Loris > Loris lydekkerianus. The sequence goes on along the minus strand of CAUYPK010008950.1, from coordinate 5,965 downwards.
TGCAGGACATAGTAAACCAATAGCCTTTCAACTAAGTGCATGTGGAGATTGATACTGCTCCAGGTTACATTCGGCAGTATCTCACTGGGAGGGGAAAGCATTTACCTTCAGTAAGGTTATTGAGAGCTAACCGTGAATGCCTGCTTCCAAATTATACAATACCTTCTTCCTTCACAGGGAACATTCACACCTAAGGCGCCCTCACCAAGGTAGGTCAATGTGCCGACAGCCATCCATGTGCATCAGTGTGCTTGGAGGTAAACAGTTTCTTCTCCTCTATAACACTTATGGACCTACCCGGAAACATAGGATAGGACAACTTCCACCTTTGGTAGTGGCAAACTACTCGGTTGCCATGGGAAATTAAGTACTGACAGGATGGACACTTGCAGAAAGTCAACAAGAGGACTTGTGTACTCTGAAGGGGAGTGTTGTCTTGCACACGAGCAGGAAGGAGAGTGCATGTTGAGAGTGAGATGAGCAAATTGCTACTGCTCCAGGTTATTTATACTCGGTAGTATCTCGCTGGAAGGGAAAAGCATTTCTTCTCTTCAGTAAGGCTATTGAGAGCTAACCGTGAATGCCTGGTTCCAAATTACACAATACCTTGTTCCCGTCACAGGGAACATTCACACCTATGGGGAACTCACCAAGGTGGGTCAATGTGCCAACAGCCATCAACCTGCATGATCTCGGCGAGAAAAGGTTAACCCTGCTCCAGCAGATAACTGGCAGTGTGCTTCTTGGAGGTAAAAAGTTTCTTCTCCTCTGTAATGCTAATGGACCTACACAGAAACATAGTTTCCCAACTTCCACCACGGTAGTGGCAAACTACTCAGGTACCATGGGAAATGAGTACAGAATGGACACTTGCAGAAAGTCGACCAGAGGTCTTGTGTACTATGAAGATGAGTACTCTCTTGCACACGAGCAGGTAGGAGAGTGCAGGGTATAGTTAGCCAATGGCTTTTCAACTATGTTGACAGTGATGAGCAGATTGCTACTGCTTCAGCTTATGTCCCGCATTATCTCGCTGGGAGGGAATACATATTTTTCTCTTCAGTAAGGCATGAGTAAGGTATGAGAGGTAATCGTGAATGCTCGTTTCAAAATTGCACAATATCTTCTTTCCCAGAAGGACATAGTAAGCCAATGGCCTTTCAACTAAGTGCATTTTGAGAGTGAGATGAGAAGATTGCTACTGCTTCAGTTTATAATCAGCAGTATTTTGCAGGGAGGAAAAAGCATTTCTTGTCTTCAGTAAAGCTATTGAGAGCTAACCCTGAATGCCTGCTTCCAAATTGCACAATACCTTATTCCCTCCACAGGGAACATTCACACCTATGGGGCTCTTACCAAAGTGGGTCAATGTGCCAACTATCCACGTCCATGATCTCAGCGAGAACACAAGTTTAAACCTCCCCCAGCACATAACCGGCAGTAAGCATCTTGGACGTAAAAACCATTTCTTCTCCACTATAATGCTTGCGGAGCTACCTGGAAACGTAGTTTGCCAACTTCCACCATACTGTGCATTCAAGAAGTTTCATCTGCAAGTTCCTTCTTATAAACAGTTCAGCATGTTCCCACGGTGCAATGTCTATCAGAGAATACTTGTCTTCATCGCACATGTAACTCTCTGAACCCTCCTCATTAGAGAGCATTAATGCACATACTATGCATCCAGACTGCATTCCTCTTCCAGTGGTCACGGGTCTTCACTGGTCCTGTCTGCTGTGTATATCCAGACAGCACTGCTTTCCCAGTGCAGGTGAGGACTGTGTTGCAATGGTAGGTAGTGTTGTCTTCATGCAAACCAACAGAGAGAAGTGAGGACTAGGTTGCATTGGTAGAGGAGTGCTGTCTAGATGCACTGTAGCAAAAAGCGGAGTTCAGGACTCATGTGCCATGGGAAACGAGTGCCGACAGGATGGACACTTGCAGAAAGTCGACCAGAGGACTCTGAAGAGGGGTGCTCTCTTGCACACTAGGTTGGAAGGAGAGTGCAGGATAAAGTAAGCCAATTGCCTTTCAACTATGTTGACAGTGAGATGAGCAGATTGCTACTGCTCCAGCTTATGTCCAGCAGTATCTCACTTTGAGGGAATAGCATTTTTTTTCTCTTCAGTAAGGCTGAGAGCTAACCATGAATGCCTGTTTCAAACTTGCACAATACCTCCTTTCCCACAAGGTTCATCTGCACTTTCCTTACAAATACTTCAGCGTGTTTTCAAACTGCAATCTGTAGAGGTATGCCCCTGCTCCAGGTTATAGCTGGTAGTATGCTCCTTCATGAAGCAGGTTCTTTTTCTCTGTGAAGCTAACCATGAAGGGCATTCTCAAACTTCCACAATACCACACTTCCCTGAAGTCTCCTCTGCCCTTTCTTTAAGCACTAGACTGTCCATCCGAAGTGCAATGGGTTCCAGAGAATATTTGTATTGATTGCACATGGAACTTGCTCATCACACCTTCAGAGGGAACATTCACACCTATGAGCCCCTCAGCAAGGTGGGTCAATGTGCCAACAGCCATCCACATGCATGATCTCAGCGAGAACAGAAGTTAAACCCTGCTCCAGCAGTGTGCTTCTTGGAGGTAAAAACCATTTCTTCTCCTGTATTACACTTATGGAGCTACTAAGCTGCCATGGAAGTGGCAAACTATTTGGTTCTTGTGGGAAATGAGTGCTGACAGGTAGGACACTTGCACAAAGTCGATCAGAGTCTTTGGGTGCTGTGGGAAAGGACTGCTGTGTGGATACACACTACCGGAAAAGATTGGTGAGGACTAGGGTGCAATGGGAAGAACTATAACCTGGAGGCACTAGCACAAAGGGGAGTTGAGGACTTGGGTAGTCTGGGAGGGGAGTGCTCTCTTTCACACTAGCTGGATGGAGAGTGGAGGACATAGTAAGCCAATGGCCTTTCAACTAAGTGCATGTTGAGATTGCTACTGTTCCAGGTCATATTCGGCACTATCTCGCTGGGAGGGAAAATCATTTCTTCTCTTTAGTAAGGCTATTGAGAGCTAACTGCGAATGCCTGCATCCAAATTGCACAATACCTCTCTTTCATGCGAGCAGGATGAAGAGTGGAGGATATAGTAAGCCAATGACCTTTCAACTAAGTGCATGTTGAGAGTGAGATGAGCAGATCGCAACTACTCCAGGTTATAAACGGCAGTATCTCGCTGGGAGGCAAAAGCATTTCTTCTCTTCAGTAAGGCTATTGAGAACTAACCGTGAACGCCTGGTTCCAAATAGCACAACACCTTGTTTCCTCCATAAGGAACATTCACACCTATGGGGCCCTCACCAAGGCAGGTCAATGTGCAAATCGCCATCCAGATGCATAATCTCAGACAGAACAGAAGTTTTACCCTCCTCCAGCACATAACCGGCAGTGTGCTTTTTGGAGGTAAAAACAGTTTCTTTTCCTCTATAATGCTTATGGAGCTACCCAGAAACCTAGATTGCCAGCAGTATCTCACTGGGAGGGAAAAGCATTTCTTCTCTTCAGGAAGGCTATTGAGAGCTAACTGCGAATGCTTGCTTCCAAATTGCACAATACCTCGTTCCCTCCAGAGAGAACATTCCCACCTATGCAGCCCTCAACAAGAGGTTTGATCAAGTCAATGTGCCATCCACCTGCATGATCTCAGGGAGAACTACTTGGAGGTAAAAACTGTTTCTTCCACTCTATAACGCTTATGGGGCTACCCAGAAACGTAGTTTCCCAACTTCCACCATGCCTTACATGCCAGAAGTTTCATCTGCAAGTTCCTTCTTATAAACACTTCAGTGTATTTTCATGGTGCAATGTCTATCAGAGAATACTTGTCTTCATCGCACATGTAACCCTCTGAATACTCCTCATTAGGGAACATTAATGCAGATGCTGTGCATCCAGACCTCCAGAGGCATATTGACCTCTTCCAGAGGTCCCAAGTCCTCACTGGTCCTGTCTGCTGTGTGTATCCAGACAGCACTGCTTTCCCAGTGCAGGTGAGGATTTTGTCACAATGGTGGGGAATGTTTTCTTCATGCAAACGAACACGGAGGAAAAGTACGCACTCGGTGGCATTGGTAGAGGAGTGCTGTCTATGTGCACTGTGGCAGAAAGCGGACTTCAGGACTTGTGTGCCGTGGGAAATGAGTGCTGACATGACCGACACTTGCAGAATGTCGACCAGAGGACTTGTGTACTCCGAAGAGGAGTGCTCTCTTCCACACTAGCTTGGAAGGAGAATGCAGGATATAGTAAGCCAATGGCCTTTCAACGATGTTGACAGCGAGATGAATAGATTGCTACTGCTCCAGGTTATGTACAGCAGTATCTCACTGGGAGGGTATAGCATTTTTCCTCTTCAGTAAGGCTATTGAGAGCTAACATAAATGCCTGTTTCAAAATTGCACAATATCTTCTTTCCCAGAAGGTTCATCTGCACTTTCTTCTTCTTCTTCTTTTTTTTTTTTTTAGAATTTTAAGATAACTGGTTTGTTTTTTTTTAATTATTAATTCATAGCTGTGTACATTAATGCGATCCTGGGGCACCATACACTGGTTTTATAGACCTTTTGATACATTTTCATCATACTGGTTAATAAAGCCTTCCTGGCATTTTCTTATTGTGTTAAGACAAGTATATTCTACATTTACTAAGTTTCACATGTACCCTTGTGAGATGCACCACAAGTGTAATCCCACCAATCACCCTCTCATCCATCCCCTCCCTCCCATTCCTCTTCCCCCTTTCCCATATTCTTAGGTTATAACTAGGTTATAGCTTTCATATGCAAGCCATAAATTAGTTTCATAGTAGGGCTGAGTACATTGGATACTTTTTCTTTCATTCTTGAGATACTTTACTAAGAAGAATATGTTCCAGCTCCATCCATGTAAACAGGAAAAAAGTAGTGTCCATCTTTCTTTAAGGCTGCATAATATTCCATGGTGTACATATACCACAATTTATTCATCCATTCATAGATAGATGGGCATGGGCTTTTTCCATGACTTAGCAATTATGAATTGGGTTGCAATAAACATTCTGGTACAAATATCTTTCTTATAATGTGATTTTTGGTTTTCTGGGTATATGCCTAGCAGAGGAATTATACGATTAAATGGCAGATCTATTTTTAGATCTCTAAGTGTTCTCCAAACATCTTTCCAAAAGGAATGTATTAATTTGCATTCCCACCAGCAGTGTAAAGTGTTCCGTTTTTGCCACATCCACGCCAACATCTCTGGCCTTGAGAGTTTGTGATGTGGGCTAATCTTACTGGAGTTAGATGATATTTCAAAGTACTTTTGATTTGCATTTCTCTGATGATTAAAGATGATGAGGATTTTTCCATATTTCTGTAGGCCATGCACCTGTCTTCTTCAGAGAAGTTTCTCTTCAAGTCCCTTGCCCAGCCTGTGATGGGATCACTTGTTCTTTTCTTGCTTATACGTTTGAGTTCTCTGTAGATTCTGGTTAATAAACCTTTGTCGGAGACATAACCTGCAAATATCTTCTCCCCTTCTGAGGGCTGTCTGCTTGCTTTACTTACTGTGTTCTTGGCTGTGCAGAAGCTTTTTAGTTTGATCAAGTCCCAGTAGAGTATTTTTGAAGCTGCTTCAATTGCCCGATGGGGGGTCCGCCTCATAAAATACACTCCCAGACCGATTTCTTCAAAAGTTTTCCCTGCACTCTCTTCTAGTATTTTTACAGTTTCATCTTTAATCCAGTGAGAGTCTATCTTAGTTAATGGAAAATGAGAGTGTCCAATTTCAGTCTTCTACACATCTCCATCTAGTTCACCAAGCACCATTTGTTAAATAGAGAATCTTTTCCCCTCTGAATGTTTTTAATTGGCTTGTCAAAGATCACATAACGGTAAGTAGCTGGGTTCATCTCTTGGTTCTCTATTCTGTTCCAGACATCTACTTCTCTGTTTTTGTGCCAATACCATGCT
>CAUYPK010008946.1:0-15327 GCA_963574355.1 Loris lydekkerianus | reverse complement strand
TGTGTGTGTTTGTTGTCTGCGAGGCTTATGACAATCCACTTTAGACTTGTAAAAATATAAAAGTAAAAAAAAAAAAAAAAAAAAAAAAAAAAAAAAAGAAAGAAACAAAGAAAAGAAAAAAAAAAGAACATGATATCTTTTAAGAGGGAAGATGATATGGAAAAAAAAAAAACATCTTTGGAGGAAGGGAATATAATTTGCTTAGTGAGAATTTTATTCAGTCACTAGAAGAGTATTCGCAACTCTTTCATTATGGTACAAAGTAGAACTTTTTTCTAAACTGTGGGTGTTAGACACAGGCACTTGAAGAAAAAATGTTTAGTGATTAGCATTAAATGGCATAAAGGCCCTAAAAATACACTGAAAAGTCACTGTAAGACTGCTCAGTGCACAAGGTGAAATTACTGAAGTACCAAGAGGACCGACCTCATTTTAGGGTTAGAAGTGTCTCTACTCATGGGTGGCTTCATGGTGACTGTCCTGGGGACTGACAGGCTCTGGCTGCCTGGCATCGGCGGTCACCTCTGGGTATGAAAACATCAACACTGGCATTGTCTTGGGTGGCCCTCAAAGTAGTCGTCTGTACAATGAGTGTAGCCCAATATGTGCAGTGCTGTGATTATGCACTTGGATAATTTTAAGGGAGCAGACATACATAGGAGTGAATCAAGAGCAGGCTCAAGTTTTCCTAAATAATGATGCATTTTAAGACATTCAGGTGTATAAGTACAATGTCACAAGTTTTATTCTGAGGTCTACATAAAAAAAGAAAACCAGGAGACCATAGTTCATGCCTCAGTATTTCCCAGTGTGTCAAAATGTGGCATGAACTGATTGTTTTTATAATTACCATTTTAATAAGACTTAAAATACATTTTAATAAATGGACTTGAAAATTTGCAGAACCTCTGGATATCCTTTGTAGAACCCAAGTGTTTCACAGAACACCCAAGTGTTTCTCTGAAGCACTGGAGCTTTTGGTGGGGGGAAAAAAAAGGACAGTAAGGATCATGGATAAGGCCAGAATACAAACATTAGAATTCTCCAACCCATTTATAATCTATTTCAGGAATTCAGACTTCATCTGATCACAACTGCTTCTCTGAGCAGTAGTTTCCCAACTTTCAAAATGAGAAAGTTGATAGACTCCCAAAAACACCAAATCCAATGGCAACAGTGTAATAGATTATTACCCTGCAATAATCTATCCTGGTTAGATTTAGGGGAAAAAATCATAAAGGTTTTGCATTATAAACAGAGAAGACTGCTCTCTCCCACACTGTTATGTGATTGTCAGAGTCCTCACGGGGGCTGCTGGTGGCTCGCCCCCGACTCTGCTCTGAGACCAGGTAGGAATGAAACTGTCGGCTGAGTGGTTGTCTCTTTTCCTTATCTTGACAGACAAAATCAAGCGGCAACATGCACTACTTTCACCTGGGAAGGACTTAGAAATTTGATTTTAGAATGCCTCTAAATAAAATTTTAGCAGTCATAACAGCCTGTCTGTTAAACATGTGTATATTCTTCAAATGCTCCTGCCACACACAGAGCTTACAGAAACGCACAGCTCCTGACTCTGAGCTATCATTTATGTGCAATGGTAAGAACCTTCCTGCAACCGGTTCTCTTTGGTTTTCCACAAATGTAACAGTTCAATATAAATCACAGAAGTTCATTTTTTCATGATTTCAGAGAAACTTTTCCAATAAAAATAACCCACATCAGGTGCTAAGGGTAAGGGCCCTCCCTTCTTTTCATCTTCCCAGCTTCTTCTTGGACCACAAGAGGCCCCCAGTCTGCCTGTCCATGCTCTGCCTGTATGCCGTAAACATCTGCCCCTAGGCTTAGAGGTGAACATACAAGTGGCAGAAGCTGCTACTAGGAGGAAGAGTCCATGTAGTTCCCATTTAGTCAGGGAATTCCAATGTCCTGAGTGTGGTATGGGGTGGGGTGGGAGTGTCAGGAAGCGCGTCTCCTTGGCACTCTGAGTTCTGTGCCCCAAGAACAGATAGAGCTAGATAGAGCAGGGCCTGCGGAAGCAACTCTTAAAGCACGAGACCCAGGCTGGGGGGGCTTTTCTTGCCTAGAAAAGAAAAGTACAATGTTTCCTTCCAAATCTTAATTCTACAACCTTTAAAGAAATAGGTATGAACAACCTACACTCTGCATGGGACAATCACGAGCATGACTGCGCAGTGAGCAGCAAAAACCCAATACCCCCTGAATGACATCCAAGTGTCATGCTGGAGGCTGCCGAGTAAAGTCAGGCACCTAAGGCTCACTTCAGCCTTTAGATTAGTCCCTAATTTATCAGATGGGGACAAACGAAGTCATCTGGCCCTGTGTCATAACAGCCTACAGCTACAACTATAGTCCAGACTTATGACTGTCCTAATTTCCACCAAAAAGGCCAAAATTTATGAAAACAAACAAACAAACAAACTTGTTTCCACTTAAAGATATAAAATAATAAAGATCTGAATACAGAGGGTTATACCTTAAGATGCCTGAAAAACCCACACGGCTAGAACAGCTATTTCTCAATTGATCCAGAAAAGATGCCTTTTCTTGTATACTGGCATATGTGAGTATACTGGCTTATAAATTATGGAGCAATAGTCCAGGCTCTATCAGGTGATGACCTTATAACAGAAATAAATACTGCTAACTGCCCCTTCAAACTTTGTTATATGTGAGAACATGAAGCTAGCAATACAACCTTCTGTCAGTGGTCCAAACAGATATGTCATATATTTTGTATATACACATTGATCAACACAGATAGATAGAAAAAAAGTTGTCTAATATTTCATCTGGAGAATTTTAATTATCTTAGGAAAATCTGATCCTCCTTCTAGGCTTGCTCTAAAACCAAAACACAATGGATGCAAAGTATGTCTTCAAATAAGTAGTAGAATTATAGTCATGTCACATCTCTGCTGCTTTCTGTTTAGGACACAGAGTTCAATTCTTAGACGTAATCTGCTCCTGAGACAGTAGTTAAGGATTCTCATAAATATGACACACAAACTGTGAACTCGTGCAAGTCATCCTCTTACTGCTAACAAGAGACTTAGCTAGCTACGGCATGTACCTTTCATGACTTTGAAAACAGCAAATGAATCAATGTGGACAAGGTGCAAAATGGAATCAGACTTATTAAGGTATGTGCTCTCATAAGTCCTTCAGCTTAGCCCCCAGGCAGCTAGGTAGGCATAATGAAAAACACATCAAGTCAGACTCTTAAATGTACAGAGTAACTCTTTCCCTATTCTTATTACGACTAAAATGCTGACATTTGTCAATTTATTCATTAAATTGAATAAATTTAATGTTCCTAAGTGTCTATCAAAATAAACAAGGCCCATGTGTCAGGGCTGAGTAAGATGCAGCATCTGCCTCCAAGGAACTTAGGCCTGATAAAACTTCAAGAATAACTAAAAACAAGATAGAAAACAGTATTATGAAAGATATTAATAAGATGTTACTCTGGAAACATGGAGGGAGGAAGGAGGTACCAGACGGGAACACTGCCATATGGCTTTCACAGAGAAGGAACGGATTAATGTTTCTCATGGACATAAGATGTCAAGTTTCGAATCAGTTAACTTATAATTCCTTTTAACATTCCACAAATTGATTCTCATTTCCTGTATGACATAACCCACTAAAAAATGTGTATTTCCAGGAAGGGAGTGTAGTCTTTTTCTCTTTCAGAGATACTAAAAATACATATTAGTTCAGTCTGCAAAATTGAGTCCAAGTTTTTAATATGTCACCATGTGCATGTAAATCACTGTATAAATGGATTGCTTTTTCTTTAAATAGAAAAATATAAAACAGCAGGAAACTTTTCAAATGCAATGCCCTATAGGAAACATAACTTTTATAATTGGCATTAACTCCAATTATCACTCTTTCCAATGAAGTCTGAATTGTTCCAGTGTCCTTCTCAGCTGCTCACATGTTTTACTTATGTCACCACTGGCAGCACAGAGTAGATGGTACAAATGAGATACTGAAAAGTCATACATTTATGATTGCCCTTCCCCTTTTCTCTGTGAAATTATCTACATTTTCTTGTTTAAACATACCAACTTTCAGCAAGAATGGAATGTTAATTGATGTCATTCCTCAAACTTCATCAGAAAAAAAAAATCCAGCTGGGTTTCCTGTTTTTATTTACAGCTATTAGTGTTCATTTAGGGGGCTTAAAACAAAGTGTCTGTCTCCAGTTACAGCTCATCCTTCCCTCAATTAATGTACCGAAAGAGACCAGTTCCTCCCGTCTACTCCCCTGGTGACTCTCTGGATCACAAACCCTATTCAAGCTTCTCCCCAGGACCTCAAAATAACATGAGCAACAACTTCCTAGGGAAGCCGGAAGCCTACCTCACCCTTCCCACTGGGGAAATACACAGACTCAGCCCTTTCTGGTGTGATTATGTAAGAATACAGGCCTGTCTGGCCCCTCCCAAAGCTGAGACCTATCCTTTAAACCTCAGCTCCTGCCTTCTCCTCTCTAAAGCAATGGTATATGCCAGGCAAAATGGAAACAAGTAGGATTTATCTTTCAACGACAGCAACATACTCCAATTTTTCTATAAAAGTTCTGATACCTGAGAAAAAATCCATAATGTTGGGGAAAAAAGTAGTCTTACATGCCCAGGATGTTGTACCCATGTTTTGATAGGATGGAAAGGGGTTAATGGCAGAACACTTTTGTAAATCGGGTTTTTTCCTAAGGCAAGTTGTCTGTCTCAGAACTTCTAACTCCCCTCTTGGATTTCTGCTTATCAGCTAAAGCACTACTGGAATTCGGGGAACTAATTTTTTGTTGTGCAGAATGTTAGTCTCTGTGAAGCATGTACACAAAATGCCAAGGGCAGCCACCCCATCCTCTAAGTCACGGCGATTAACAAAGATGCTGTCACTCACTCCTCAGTGACAGGGCAGCGCCGCCCCTGATTTGAGAATAACTAAAAAACGAGTTCAAGGCTAAAGAGGGACTACACGGGCTCAGTTTAAGGCTTGATTTACTGTTTGTAATTTACTCAATTCACTATATGTAAGCCATGAATTTACTGTATGCAAAATAGGTCTTTCAAAGATAAGGGTATTACTTCCAGGCTGTTCTTTTTTTTTTTTTTTTTTTTTTATAGAGACAGAGTCTCACTTTATGGCCCTTGGGTAGAGTACCATGGTGTCACAGCTCACAGCAACCTCCAGTTCTTGGGCTTAGGCAATTCTCTTGCCTCAGCCTCCCAAGTAACTGGGACTACAGGCGCCCACCACAACGCCCAGCTATTTTTTTGTTGCAGTTTGGCTGGGGCTGGGTTTGAACCCGCCACCCTTGGCATATGGGGCCAGCGCCCTACTCACTGAGCCACAGGCACCACCCCAGGCTGTTCTTTTTATATTTTGGGTGGAAAATTGTACAAAAATTCATCTTTGAAACAATGAAATATAAGGAGAAATAAAAGCTAATCAAAGCCAATAGCTATTATGGTTCTGCATTTGATTGATACAAAGACTAGGTTAGCATAAGCATCAGTCTTTGCTAAAACAGGGCTCTGGAGCTCACTTTCTTTTTTGTCTGTGTGTATTCCAATAAAACTTCATTTACAGACACTCTTTCTATTTTGGCTTGGATGAAGCCTTCACCTAGCAGATAGACCTATTTCTTCATGAGTCCTCCAAATTCACTGTAAATTTAATTTCTTCTTTACATCCCACAGCTTCAGAGGACTGCTTTAACACACCTTTGAGACAGCAGCCACTGTCTGTTCTTAAACCAGGACACTGCAGACAGGCCATCACTACTAGTGCTTTCTCCTTCCTGATCTAGTACTGTGTGTTCCCCAGGCAGCTCTGAAAGCAGTGGTCATGGCAAAAAATTTGGAAACTTTCTATCTGATTCTCTTCTAGTGGCTAAGATGCAACTGGCTATTTCTATAATGGTCCTGTCCACAAGCAGCCCAGCTTGTATTTTTCTGTAACTGTAAACAGAATGTTTTCCTCCTATCTAATGCTACATACAAAATGCACATTCTGTCCACCAAACTAACCAGGGGCAGTAAAAACACTGGGCAAAGAAGAGGGGCAGTTTGTCATTCAAAATCCATAGGTTTAATAAAAGGACAACACTTTGTCACTCACCACTGAGGTAAGAGCCATCTGAAAACTGTAGATGCGGGCAAGGCCGAAGTCAGCCAGTTTTATTTGTCCACTGCTGGTCACCAGAATGTTTTGTGGTTTTAGATCACGATGCACTACTCGGTGTGAATGAAGAAAGTCCAGGCCGCAGAGAAGCTGGAACATCATATCCTAAATTAAAAAGAAAGAAAAATGAATGAACAGTCAAAAGAGGAATTCAACCTCTGCTGTAACCTGAATCCTTAGCACCTAGTTCAGTGCTCAGCATATTGTAGGCATTTGATAAATATTAGCTCAGTGAATGGATCTGTCACCCTTCTTGCCTTTCCAATTTCTCATTCTCAAGAACACTACAAAAAATTTCATTCTGGGTAGCGCCTGTGGCTCAAAGGAGTAGGGTGCTGGCCCCATATCCCGGAGATGGCAGGTTCAGACACAGCACCAGCTAAAACTGCAAAAAAAAAAAAAAAAAAATTTCATTCTCAGCTTATATTTTATTAATGAGAGGACAACCTAAAGATAGGTTTAGATGGCATAAAAAATGTTTGGAAAGGATATATTGTAACAAACTGGTATTAGTGCTTAATGCTGAGGCAATGAAGCAGGAGGTGGTGAGAAGGGGATACCTTTTATTTCATAAACTTCTATATTGTTTAATATGTTATTTCAACAATTAAAATTTAGTGATGAATAATATTGTTAATAATGGTTATTATTTTTATAGCACTTAATAACAAACACATTCTACTTAGTAACTCATTTACAACAACACTGGAGTAAATAATGTCATGACAGCATTTTACAGGTCAAGAAACTGATAGAAGTAGGTCAAGTCAGTAGCCCAAAGTCACAAGACTAGTAAGAGACAAGAGCTTTGATTTAAATAGGAATCTGGAAGGAACGAGGATGTAAAATGAGGCAAGCCCTTTAACTTCTCTAAGTTGCAGTTTCTCTGCCTGTAAGATGGGAAATTAACAAAACCTACTCCATTGGATCATTGTAAAGCACTTACATGCTTTACTTACACTTAAAGCATTGTACAGAACAATAGTAAGTACTCAATAAAGGGCAGCTGTTCATGCCATCATGACTGACCGGCATGAAGCAGGGGCCCATTCAGAAAATAAACTAATATCAGATCTTTTTCCAGTTTTAGGACCAAGAAAATGAGAAACAAAATTTAAAACTTGCAAAGAGTGCCTTGGAAGTAGGGACTTAAGAATTTGGTCATAATCACGATATTCTGAAATCTGGGGTTAGTAAGAGTGACCTACCTCCGAAAATATTGTGAGAATGATGTGTACAAGGAAGGATAGAGCTATTTTGTTCATACGGGGGTTAGAAAAATAATTAGGAAACATTATGTTCAGAGCTAGAATAGTCTGTGAGGACACATTTACTTCACCAGGTGGACCACAAAATCCTTCTCAACAAGAACAGCATTATTTGGTTATTGGATTATGGTTTTGGTTATTCCTTTAGAGCTGTGAGTTGTCTTTACATCCTAGCTTGCTTAAAAACCAAACCCTGAAGGGGTCGACCCCTTATGCCCGGAGGTGGCGGGTTCAAACTCAGCCCCGGCCAAAAACTACAAAAAACAAAACAAAATAAACAAACAAAAAAAAACAACCCACAACCAAACCCTTAGTGTTTCCACCTTTAAAATAACGAAAACAGTGCTTACTTTTTCATAACATTAAGGGGTTTAAATAAAGTAATGTATGTAAAATGGTAGTGCAGTTTCTGACATATGGTAAACATTCAACAAATGATAATTATTAGGATGATTACTGCCAAGATCAGCATCTCTAGGGGTGAGAGAGTCATAAACAACTATAAGAAAATGTGGCCAGTGCTACAAGGTCGATGTGAACTAAGGGCTAAATAAAGAGGCACGCCGTGACATTGGTATTCTGGAATCAGTTTTGAGATCGCCCTACATGGGTATTCTGAATTGGCAGGGGTTTACCTTCCAAGCTTCCAAATGTGTGAAAATGAAGCAAAAGATGCTTAAGAAAGTTGTCTTCTGCTGTGGCAAATAATCTTTACTGGAAACACATGCACACAACTTGTAAGCACCGAATTTTAAAAAGCTTGACTAACAAAGTATTGTCATGCTGGCTTGTCATCTTTAGCTCCCCATACTCTAATCATCACCCACTTAAAACAGCACAACAGTAAATCTGCATGGTTCCTACTGCAGTGTTCAAACAATTTAAGAAGCCAGGTAGGAGTACACAAATAAAAAAAATTGAACTAATAATAAAACCTACTGAAATTTATAAAATGCCTGAATTATAGCATAAAAAAGAAACACGTATTGTTGGCTGGGCACAGTGTAATCCTAGCATTCTGGGAGGCTGAAGTGGGTAAATTGCCTGAGTTCACGAGTTCAAGACCAGCCTGAGCCAGAGGGAGACTTCATCTCTAAAAATAGCCAGGTGCTGGGGCAGCACCTGTGGCTCAAAGGAGTAAGGCACCAGCTCCATATGCCAGAGGTGGTGGGTTCAAACCCAGCCATGGCCCCAAAAAAAAAAAAAAAAAAAAAAAATTAAAAATAGCCAGGTGCTTTGGCAGACACCTGTAGTCCCAGCTACTTTGAAGGCTGAGGCAAGAGAATTGCTTGAGGCCCAAGAGTTTGAGGTTGCTGTGAGCTATGATGCCATGGTACCTCTACCAAGGGCAACAAAGTAAGACTTGGTCTCAAAAAAAAAAAAAAAGTATTGTTTTTAATTTGTGTATATATATAGCACATACTACATTTTTCTTAATTATAAAATTAATTAAAATGCATATATATACATGTTTAATGCAGAAACAAAGTTGTTGTTCTTTTTTAAATCCAGAGAAAAAAGTAAAGTCATTCAAAATCTCACTCAGAAAAGAAAAAGTATGTGCTACTTACTTGGCTATCTATATGTTTGTCAAAACTCACTGAATTGTACACTTGGAATGGGTTCATTTTGTGTGTAAATTATACCTCAGTAAAGTTTATTTAAAAAAACAACAACAAAATCTCACGAAGAGAACAGAGAAAGCTTCCCTGTTTGTGTCTTTCTAGTCTGTCTTTTAAAAATTACTTTATTATTTATATGAAGAAATGTAATATATGTTATTTTTAAATAAAAATGGTTATTATTCTGCACACTTTTTTTTACGGCTCTTTCAAAAAACATTTAACAATTTATTGCAGATATTTTACCACTTCAATAAAATTCTACAAAATAACTTTTATGTGATGTGACTTACAGAAAAGGCTGCACGGTTTTCCTCCCTGGGACACGAAACAACCACTATTATTCAGTTTTAGTTGTGTATTTTAGCACTTATACTATGTGCCATGGGTCTGGTTCTCCTTTCTTTAAAGGCCAGAGTAGACTAAATGACTTGTTAGCATCCTATCAAAGTGTAGGTTAAGCAGTATGAATCCCCAGGGCTGCCCTAACATTGACTTCATGTAAATGATGCCTATAGATCAGCAGTTCTCAACCTGTGGGTCACGACCCACAGGAACTGTATTAAAGGGCCGTGGCATTAGGAAGGTTGAGAACCACTACTATAGATCTAAGTTGGTTCTACTTAGGAATCATCATTCTTAAGATTTTACCAGGCTAGTTACCAAAGTGGATTTTCTTTTAAAAGAGCTTGGAATAAATGATGTAAAAAACAAAATCTTGCCAAAAATCTTATTACCTCTAGTAATTCAATTGTGAGTTAGGTTGAACATTATGAACCTGTAGTAAATGTAATATGGGGATCTCCTCCTCAGCCTTTAACCATCCTTCACTAGAATACCTCACCTAAGAGGTTAAATACCTTAAAATTACGTCATTAAGTGAAATACTTTGAGATTAGCTCCATCAGGAACTCTGGTCCCAAATAAGCGTAAGACCTGGTCCCAATTCCAGAGAATGACAGAAATAAACTATAACACATTATATAAGGTGAGAAATAAAACCTTGCATTCAAAATCGCAAGCAGTGTTTAGATCAAAGACATTTCAAATGATTCTCTACTTAAGCTTATTATTTGTCTCAGTTTACAGTTTTGTGAGACACACTCTTAAATTAGCGCCTAAGGATTTTAATCTAAATTAATCTGTCCTATAGAACACAAATATTTCACAGTAACCCTAGTGATGCAATTCAATGAAACTACAGATGCTGTCAATTAAGGCTTTTCCAGTTAAACACAGGTTAAGAGTTTCCCTTTTTATGTTACAAAGCACAGTCTTGGTATAAAAGGTTTGCACATCTAGCCATACCTATGATAAACAAACAGTCACTTGGGGTCTTCATTGTATCTTCTTGGAACACGGGACTTGAAAGCATGTCCCAACAGACCACCACCGCGGAATGAAGTCTGAAGTATGGCTCCCAGCGATATGAGGTGAGGCTTTATCTTTGGCAACTCCCCTAAAAGACGACTTTGGACCTCAGTCTGAATACCGGAAATCCTTAAAAGTCTTGTAATTGCTTCCTTTAGATGTTGTGGAGCTCTAATCCTCATATTTCTTTAATACCAAAACAAACAAACAAACTAAAAACCTACCTCAGGCTTTTCCAATGGGAAAAAAGATTTATCCTTGCGCCTTTCCCCCCCAACTACAAAAAGGTGATTAGTTCCAAAAGACACTTAAAAACATCCAATTTATACCCTACAACAAATCACAGAAATGATGGCTTTAAATGGACAATTCCGGATATTTGGATATATCTAGCTCATCTGAGTGATACATTCACATTCTCAAAGTTTTAGTACTAAAAATGTACATGGGTATTTTATTTAAAAATTAGAAGAAAGACATACTATACAACTTCTAGGCAATAATAATCCTTTTCTCTTCCTTATAATTTAAACCACCACCTTTTCAAATTTGTTATCCAAGTTTTCACGGAAATATCCTCAAGGTGGTTGGTTTGTTTCCTATGAAGGGTATTAGGAGTGTATAGTCTAAAATATATGATGTTACAAAGGTTTTCCGTTCTCTTTCTTTTAACAAGGAATAACAACATATTGGATTAAGGTAGAGGTTATGATTATAGAAAAACAAGAACTTTTTCATCTTTGATGACACCCCATTTCCCCCACCCCTCGACCCCTGGCAACCATCATCCTACGTTATTTTTATGAATTTGACTACTCTAGATACCTCATCTATGTGGAATCACATTGTAATTGTCTTTTTGTGAACGGCTCATTTCACTTAGCATAATGTCCTCAAGTTTCATTCGTGTTGTGGCATGTGCTGTAATTTCCTTCCTTTTTGAGGCTAAATAATATTCCCTTATATGTGTATATGACCCATCCATGATAAATGTGTCAGTTGTTTCTAGTTTTTGGCTATTGTGAATAATGCCGCTATGAACACAGATGAACAATTATCCCTTTGTAACCCTGCTTTCAGTTCTTTTGAATAAATAGATGTGGAATTGCTGGACATAGTACCAGGATCTTTTAAAATCATAGTTCTCCCATAAAATGTTCAATACTGTAATCTAAGCAATGAAATAGTGAAAGACAAAGCCATGTTCAAGTTCTGGAGGGTCAGTCAGGCGGGTTAATTAATTCCTTGGCCATTTCACCCATTCCTTTCTGCACTCAGGGAGAATCTGTGCCATAGATTGCGACATCCAGCTTACTGTACACACACCTACTCCATAACTTCTCAGGGGTCCTGCTTGCTTTGCTGATCAATTCACATTGACAACAATGAACTTCAAAAACTGCTTTATATGCAGGTTCTCCCTACTTCTCACTTTCGTTTTCAGGAGGATTCAAAGAATGCTGCAGTCAAAATCACAAAAGGCAAAACAAACAAATCCTGAGAAAGCAGAGAGGTTAAAAGATGCTCCTTAAGATCATCTGGGAAGCTGTAAGGAGTGAATTCCAGGCAAGCAATTATCCAGTGGACCTGGAGACAGCTAAACGGCTCCCAGGAGAGCTTTGTTCCAAAGAAGAACTGTGAAACTGTGGCCATATTGCCTGCTTTTGGCCCTTCACAGGAAGGATAAGGTGTACTTTGCTCCTGAGAAAGGCCATATATCATTCCACCCCTCTCAGCAGAAATAAAGGCACAGGCCCCAACAGAAAGAGGAGGCTATCTTTACAACTTCTAGGCTAATGGATAAACATTTTTTTCAAAGTGGCATTATGTATTAATTTTATTAATCAAATATACATTCTGAAGTGAGAATTAAAGAGAATCCATTTATCACTGATTCCTGGAAGTGATGCTAATGCTGAGATGAGAAGGTAAAGAATCAGCCTCAAGTGAGCAGAAATAAAAAGTAACAAATCATTTTCATCCCCACTGAGGCTGAAAATGTTGTTAATGTCTGAATGTAATAACTTAAATGCAGAATCTGAAAGAAGGAATCATGATCTCATTGTAATGGCTATTATTAGCCCACTGTGGAAAATAATCAGGAACTGAAACTACAGATACACAGTATTAATTATAACTTCTTCAGGGCAGGAAATAAACCAGCATTGCATCAGTAAGAAAATCAGAAGCTCAAATGTCTAGGTTGTAGGCTAATGACCTAAATGGTTATCATTCAATACATACTGTCTTATAAGGCTTTTAAAAACATTTAATATTAAACTCCATTTCGACACATTCATCTGTAATCAAATTTCAACAACATGCTTTCTGATAGCTGCAACTGGACAAAATACCTTCTCATCTTTCCTCGTTCTACCTCTCAATTCTCTCTTTTGAGAATCTTTCCCTCACTCCATACTTTCCTCCTCCACAAATGAGGTAATATATTAGAGAAGCTGATTTCCCATGGAGGAGAGCAGATTAGTATCTGCTCGCTGCAGCAGCATTGTGGGTTGCCAGCCACCAAGGCTGGCCCAGCCCAACGAAGGAAGTCACATTCCTAGCATTTGCTAGGAATTGGTCCAGGGATGAACATAAGATCTGGCCCTCGATGGACAAGTTGGATGGAGAGATTCAGGACGTGCTTTCCTCCTTGCGGAGAGTAGCACAGGAGAATGCTCTCCGCTGTACTTCTTCCTTGCCTCCCAGTCCCTGCTTAGGCCTTATACTGAGCGCTACTGCTTGAGAGCATGAACTTGCAGGGTGGCAACCATCCTAAAACACAAGAGGAGACATCACCTGCACACAGAGGAGGCCAGAGTGCAAAAAAGGGAAGAGTCTGAGTCTTTGTGTTATCCATGAATAGCTCGATCAACTGTGGGGCTGCCTACTTCCTTTCAGCCTTTTGGTTATGCAAGCAATCTTATCTAAAGCCAATCTTATCACTGAGTATTCTGTAATTTGCAGTTGAAAATTATCCTAGCATATCTAACTTAACATTATAATAATTGAAAACTCTTAAGAACATTATCTTTTGTTCATAGCCACCATCCCCCGCCATCTGCCTTGATGGGGCCTGTACCAACATTCTCTTTTCTCTTTTTTTTTTTTTAATAAGAATTTTTTTCACAAAAGAAATGAAGACTTACATTTACCCAATAACATAGATGTGAAGGTCATGGCAGTATTATTCATAGCATCAACTGGAAATTATATGTAGTTTTTAAAAGTACATCCATACAGTGGAATATAATTCTGTGGAATCCAAGTTCATGTTCATGGATTAAAAGTTTTGATACTGTTAAAATACCAATAGAGTTCAGTAGATCTAAATATTCAAAATCATCACTATTAAAACTCCATTTGATTTTTTTTTTTGCAGAAATTGACAATCAGATGCTAAAATTAGTACAGCAATGCAAAGGTCCCAGAAGAACCTAAAGAAAACAAGAAAGTGGGAGAACAAACATGTCTCAGTTCAAAACTTACTATAAGTCTACAGTAATCTAAAGAGTGTGAGGCTGGGCACAGTGGCTCACACCTGCAATTCCTGTATTTGGGAGGCTGAGGTGGAAAGATTATTTGAGACCAGGAGTTCGAGACCAGTCTAGGCTATTTAGAGTGACCTCCGTCTCCATGAAAAAATTAAAAAAGTTATCCAGCTGTGGTGGCATGCCTGTAATCCTAACTAGCTACTAGGGAGGCTGAGGCATTCCAGGTTACAGTGAGCTATGATCATGCCACTGCACTCCATCCTGGGTGACAGAGAGAGAGTGCGAGCCAGAGGAGGAAGGCATCATTCTCTTTTCTGGTTACCCATTATCCTTTCCAGGTTGTTAGCCTTTTCTGAGGGGTGTACCACCTTCCATTCGTGCTCATGACATCTTTTTCTTCATCACCATCACTTACAGTCATTCCCCGTGTTCTTCAGGGGCTGTGACTCAGCCTCTCAATCCCACACTTTGCATCTTCCTACACGACTTTGACATCCGCTGGATGTTCTAGAGTTAACACTTTTGCTTCAGAAGTTTGACTTCTTTAACCTCACCCCATTTTTTGCCATCTACAATGGGCATACGGATGGCTATTATGGGCTTTATAAATGGAATGCAAATGCATATAATTTTGTAACTGTCTTTTCATATCACAATGTATGTTTAACTCATCTGCACATAGATCTATTTGTAATATGGAGCTACTGCTTAATTTTTCGTGGTTGTATACCATCTATTTTAATATACATACCATCTTTAGCCAAAAGTTTTAAGCATTTATTAAATTACCCGCAAATTTTATTTTTTTTAAAATTTATTTATTTTTATTGTTAAATCATAGCTGTGTACATTAGTGTAATCAAGGGGTACAATGTGTGGGATTCATATACAATCTGAAATATTCTCATCAAACTGTTTTTTTGTTTGTTCAATGTAGCCTTCATGGCATTTTCTTAGTTACTGTATGTAGGCATTTGTATTCTGCATTTAGTAAGTTTCACCTGTACCCATTCTAAGATGCACCGTAGATGTGGCCCCACCCATTACCCTCCCTCCACCAGAACCTCCCCCCTCCCTTCCCCTTCCTTGGCCCTTTCCCCATAGTCTTGTGCTATAGTTGGGTTATAGCCTTCAAGTGGAAGCTATAATTTAGCTTCATAGTAAAGCTGAGTACATTGGATACTTTTTCTTCCATTCCTGAGATACTTTGCTAAGAAGAATATGTTCCAGCTCCATCCATGTAAACATGAAAGAGCTAAAGTCTCCATCTTTCTTTAAGGCTGCATAATATTCCATGGTATACATGTACCACCATTTGCTAGTCCATTCATGGGTCGATGGGCACTTGGG
>CAUYPK010008943.1:0-24986 GCA_963574355.1 Loris lydekkerianus | reverse complement strand
GTTTTAAAGTTGTTGCTAGTTTACAGTTTTTCTTTAGCAAAAAATATTGAAAAGCATTTAACCTACTGATTCCTCAATTATTGTAATTGTTTTGAGTATATATTTTTATTTTTGAAATTTACCAGTGGCTGCTGCATTTTCTACCTTGGCTTATACTCGAGTCACTAAGTTTTCCCAGTTTTTAGGGTAAAATTAAGGAGATCGGCTTATACTTGAGTATGTACAGTATATCAGGTAGGCCCAACGCAGAAGAAGTCAGTAGGGCAGTTTTGTTCTCCCTAAATGCTTGGTCTCTATCTGCTGACCATTGGAAGGGCTCTCCCTCCTTTGTGGCCTCATAAAAGGGCTTGGCAATTTTGCCAAACCCCGGCACCCACAGTCAACAGAATCTTGCTGATCCTAGGAACTCCTGCACCTGCCTGGGATTGGTAGGGGTAGGGATCCTGAGCACAATCTGTTTCCTGGCCTCGCTCAGCGATCTCTGGCCATATTTTATTACATATCTTAGATAACTTACAGTGTGATGACAGATCTGGGCTTTCTTTGCTGATGCTTCGTTTCCCAAGTCTCTCCCAGAGTGACAAGCAGATCCTGCATTCCTTACAGGCAATCTTGTTCATTGGCAGCTGCTATCAGAATGTCATCCACATACTGAAGGAGAGGTAGGCTGGCGTATAGCCTGAGGAACTCACCTAAGTCTTCATGTAGGGCTTCATCAAAGATGGTTGGAGAGTTCTTGAAGCCTTGCAGCAGGTGGGTCCAAGTCAGCTGCCCACTGATTCCTTCCTCCACGTCACTCCACTTGAAGGCGAACATGGCCTGGCTCTGTGATGCTAGGGGTAGACTGAAAAAGGCATCCTTCAAATCTAAAATTGTGTACCATGTCTGAGTTGAGGCCAAGGCACTCAGGAGCATGTACGGGTTGGGCACCGTTGGGTGTATATCCATTACCCACTTGTTGACCTCCTGTAAATCGTGCACTGGCCAATAGTCATTGGTAAGGGGTTTCTTAACAGGCAACCAGGGAGTATTCCATGTTCACTGACAAGGGATTAAAATTCCTGCCTTTAGGAGGTGCCTAATGTGTGGGAGTATTCCTTTCTTTGCCTCCACTGTTATGGGGTGCTGCTTTACCCATATGAGTTCCACTCCAGGCTTAAGCTCTACTAGAACTGAGGGTCAATGAATGGCCAACCCTATTCCTCCTGTCTCAGCCCAAGCCAATGGGTGGGAGCGGAGTCAAGCACAAATGTTGGCTTGAGTCTGTGGTAGTGGCTGGTGAAGTTTGTATTTATCCTCCAACTGGATAGTTAGAACTTATATAGGTCACCCACAGTTATCTGTGACCTGAGGCCCTTCTTGCTTGAAAAATATATAAGCCCCAATTTTACTTAGCATATCTCTGCCCAGTAAGGGGTATGGGCAGTCTGGGATGACCATAAATGCATGGGATATCCAGCCTACAGTCCTTTGGGTAGTCCATGAGTACTGTTTTATCCCAGTTGCCCCTTGTACCAAAGATTTTTTTGTATCCAGTTTACCCTGATCAGCTATAAGTTCTGAATGTTGGGCACCCGTATCAACCAGGAAATCTATCAATGTCCCCTCCACTTTGAGGGTTACCCTGGGTTCAGGGAGGGGTGCTGAACCCTGACCCCTCTAGTCACTCAATTCCCCAAGTTCCAGGATGTGGGTCTTACCATGGTGGGTGGGCTTGCTGGCCCTTCTTTTAGGACATTCTCTAGCCCAGTGCCCCATCTCCTTGCAGTAGGTACACTGGTCCCTTTGTAGTCCCCAGCAACCCCTCCAAGGTTTCTCCTCACCATCCTGTCAACCACCGCAGCCAAGCCTGCTGATCTTGGGGTTCGGCAGTAGTAGCAGCTAGCAGGATTTTAGACAGGTCTTGAGTTTTTTTGGCCCGAGCCTGGGTCTGCTTCTCCTCAGGGGTTTCTCTGCTATTATATACTCTCTTCATTAGTGCAAGTAGAATCTGTAAAGACTTTTCAGACAGCCTATCTATTCTCTGTAGTTTCCTTTTTATGTCAGGGGCAAATTGGTTAACAAAGGCCATGATAACCACGGCCTTGTCCTCTGCCTCAGGATTCATGGGTGTATAAGTAAAAAATGCTTCCATGATCCTCTCCAGGAAGGCGGCAGGAGACTCATTTTTCTCCTGCTGCATGTTCTCTACCTTAGCCAAATTGGTCGGCTTCCGGGCTGCTTTCTGGAGACCCCTCATTAGAGTCTTGTGGTAGATTCAGAGACTCACCTAACCTGGTTCTGTATTAAAGCCCCAATTAGGGTGGGTGATGGGAAAGGCAGCATCAATCTGAGTGGGGTTAGTAGTGGGAAACCCATCTTGGCCCTCAACCAATTTCTGGGCTTCTGACAGGATTCTCTCTCTATCTTCTGTGGTAAACAGCACCTGTAAAAGCTGCTGACAATCATTCCAGGTAGGTTGATGAGTGAAAAGGACAGAATCTAAAAGATTAACTAGTGCAGTAGGTTTTTCAGAAAACTTAGGGTTCTGCATTTTCCAGTTATACAAGTGACTCATGGCAAAGGGCCAATAGTAAAGGGTCTGAGTCCTGACTGCATCAGGGGGGCTTGTGATTCTCCAGAGAAGGGTGGCCGAGTTGGCTGCCGCCTCCAGGTGAGCTCGCTGTCTGGTAAATGGCAGACTCCCAGTGACAGGTCTTGCCACCCCTGCTTCAGCGCTGGGCTCCCCTGCTGCCACTTCTCCAGGAGGTGAGCACCCGACCTGTGGAGGTCCGGCAGGGGGGTGATACGGAGGAGGGCAAAGTAGGTCTTGGTCTGTACTATCCTGCAAAACAGGGCAGAGCAGCGCAGAAGGTGAGAGTGGTTTCTCAAGAGGGGGGATTCTCGCGCACCACGAGAACCGAACTGCTCAGTGTTTTGTCTGCTGGGGGGAGAATTGTTTTCAGCCAGGGAGGGGAATTTCTACTAGGTCCTGCCAGGTGGTGATATACGAGACTTGGTCGGGATGGCCAGTCCGTGCATGGTAAACAATGTCCTTAACCTGGAAAATAATGGAGAGATGAAAGGTTCCCTCCGGAGGCCAGCCAACATTAAAGGTTGGCCACTCGGTTCTGCAGAAAGTAATCAGTTTAGTTCTTTTCACTATGAGTCCCCAATCTTGAGCTCTAGTTTTAACCTCTAAAAAATGATCAAGGAAAAGAGAAAGGAGAGTCGTCTGAGTTGTCCCATATTGGCAGTCAAACTTGCCCCGTTATAGCCAACCATACTAGAACACCATTGAAACACAACACACACAATACAATGAGGACACACAAGACCAACGGTCCGCAGAAACAAAACTGAAAATGGGACGACAGTCTCTGACCATGCTGCAGGAGCGACTCGCTATATCCATTCAAAAAAGCCACAAGGGGAACTGCGTCCACACCGTCCCCTGGGGATTCCACATCCCAGTTCAGAGAGGCAAACACCAAAGGGTCTGAGTCCCCTCCACACTCTTGGGATTCCACATCCCAGTTTGGAGGGGTCAGGACCCTTCCAGAATGGGCCAGGATGTCTCCTCGGCACCCCTGGCCATCAGCCTCCAGCGCGTCCACCTTGACTTCACACCGACCACTTTCTCACAAACTCAGGATTTTAAAAACAACCATTACAAACTTCAATAAGACAAACATTTACTGATTCAGACAAACACTTACCACTGGCTCCTCGGGTGGGGGGTCCTCAGGGGTCTTAGGGAATCCCAGATGAGCCCCCAAATGTTATGCCCAGATCACAAAATCCCCAAAGCCCACCAGGGAGCCGAGTCTGATGCAAAAGCAAAAGAGCCTTTTATTGCAGCAAGCTCGAGCTTGGGTTCCTAGGGGCTCTGCTGCAACAGATTCAAGCCAGGAGCCCTGAGCTCTGAGGCAGAGGGTTTTTATAATGCAGCACAGCAGGTGGGACATACAGGGGTACCGGGTATGGGGCACTTCAGGATTGTCCACTGTGTGGCCTGATCCGGAATGTGGCTTCTGATTGGGGGGGTGACCATCTTGTGATTTCAGGGAATTGCCTGTGCTTACTGGAAAATGAAACTTACAGAACAAAATGGCAGAGAAATGAAACTTAACTCCTAAAATGGCATTAGTTCAGCTCTCACACGGTAGTGTCAAAGTGATACTGGAATTTCCTTCTTTAGTAAGTCCTTGGTCTCAGGGACTCCAAGAATGAACCCATGGACCACAGATCAGTGGTAAGATAGGACTTTTATTAGAAGTTAGAATGGAATACAGAAAAACACCAGAGTTTCTGGAAGGGGGAAAGAACTGAAGAACTCTCTTCGGAGTCTCCACATGGGCTCTTTCATCTAGGAGTCTTAAGTCTACAGGATTACACATGGCTGGCAGTTGGTCCTTTACTGTCTTTGTTTCTTAGAAGGGATTAGGGTGTGTGCTCTTACCCAAGGTGGAACCACCCAATAAACCATTACAGGCTGCTTTGCTCATAATCTTATCAGAGCCCAGAGTGTGTGTACCGAAAAAGGCAGTCTGCTTGTGTCTGGAAATGGGAGTTTGACTTCTGAGCTCACCTGGGACTAGAGAATGCAGGGCTCCCTGTCTAGCCCTGACTGGTGGAACATCAATCTCCTGGGCTCAAGAGATTTTCTTGCCTCAGCCTACCTAGTAGCTGGGACGACAGCCCCCCCACCACAACACTGAGCTATTTTTTCATTTGTTTTGGTTAGCAGGCCCTGTTCCAGTTGGAACCCACCAGCCTCAGTGCAGGTGGCCGGCACCCTAGCCACTGAGCTATGGGTGTCCAGCCCACCCTTAAATTTTAAGTTTAAATAGTAAACTATAGTAAATTGCACATGAGCTTTATGTCCACCTTTTATATAACTTTTCACCATAATATATACATATAATTGTTAACATGTTGTTTCCCTGAGTGGAAAACATGTATTTATTTTCTCTTGATACATAAACACATACGTATGCATCTATAACTAAAATTAATAAATGGATATAATTTCTATTCAGCACTAAATACAAATATCCCTCAGGCAGAGCTGCCTGCCAGGGAAGGAACAAAGCCCTGTGTTAAAAGAGCTACAGAGCTTGTTAGGAAAAGTCCATGTTGTAGCTCAGTCCTTCCTCCCACGAATTGTACCACATAGTCCTATGTAGTGGCTGTTAGTTGGGAGCTTAAACACCACCTCCTGCATGAAGCTTCCTGCAATGCCAGCACCCTGGAGATCACAGGTAATTTCACCCTTCTCTGAACTGGCATAGACAGCCTTTCCTTTAACTCCCAATGGTGTTCATCTGTCTGTAAGGTTACTAAGATTTTTTTTTTTTTTTTGAGACAGAATTTCACTTTTTTGCCCTCCATAGAGTGCCAAGACTTCCCAGCTCACAGCACCCTCTGACTCTGGGGCTAAGGTGATTCTCTTGCCTCACCTGCCAGAATGTTGGGCAATTTTTGTTGTAGTTCTCACTGCTGTTTTAGCTGGGCCACCAGGCAGGTTCTAACCCATCACCCTTGGTATATGGAGCCCGTGCCCTACTCACTGAGCAACAGGTGCCACCCGGTTTCTGAGTTCTTTACGTGTATGTTTTTACCTAGATGTCACCATGTAAATTGAAAACACCTTCACAGCAGAGTCTAACTCCTATTTAAATAATAGGTGCCCAAGCCTCAAACAGACTAAACACTCAGCAAATAGTTTCATTCCCTTTTTTGAAAGTTGTTAAATAGTTACTGTCTGGCAAGCATGGTGGCCCTGGTATATCAGATAAAGTCACGATCCTGGCCTTTAAATTAAAAAAAAAAAAAAAAAGAAAGAAAGAAAAAAGTGCTGTGTGGAAGAAACTATTAGCATTTCAAAGTAAGAGAGCTGGGCTCTTAGACCCTATCCAATCAGGTATGCTCCAATATGAACTGTCCAATCAGATGCGCAGCCAGAAAGAAGAAGGCAGCACTGGGAATTCTGAGCAGCGTTTGTCACTTAAGCTGGGCTGCAATCTGGGGGCTCATCTTCAGCGGTTTCATTCCTGGAGATTCCAAGTGTCTCTGCGGCAGCCTCTGTCACCCTTGGACGTGCAGGTACTGGGAGATCTGTAGGGAGGATACCGGGACATCTCTGAAGCTGGGAAATGGTGATATAGGAGCCTGGGTGTCCTGAGAGGGGGAGGGGCATGGTTGGAGGCTGAAGTGGCTGTGCCTGACCAGGCAATTTCCCTTCAGTTTTAGAGTCTTCAGACTAAAGATTGCAACTGGCACCCCTTTGGCCCACGGGCCCGAATTGCCAAAGGGTGGAGTTGGGCAGGGAGTTGAGACCCTGTTGCTCCAAGCATTTTTGAACCTGTTAGGTGAACCACGGGGCCAGAGCTCTCTGAGCAGCTGTGTGCCTGCAGCGCCCAGCCTCGCACCCTGGTGGTGACATTAGAAGGGTCCTCTGGGGAGAATCCCAACTGAGTGTGTGGGGCTTGTTCATGAGAGGGGCTGTAGTCTGTGGGGCCCTCAACCCCTCCATTCTTTTGTTAAACAAACTGAAGTGTGGTAGTGGTAGCTCACTAGGTTGCTGAACCAGAAGTGGCTCAGTTGCCTGTAGTAGGTAAACACGGGGACAGGAAGCTGATGTGCAAAAAAACTTTATTATAAGACAGGTTAATAATTCTGGAGAACATGGAGAGAGTAAATTTTTTTTTTTTTTTTTTTTTTTGAGACAGAGTTTCACTTTATCGCCCACGGTAGAGTACCATGGTGTCACACAGCTCACAGCAACCTCCTGCTCCTGGGCTTAGGAAATTCTCCTGCCTCAGCCTCCTGAGTAGCTGGGACTACAGCCACCAGCCAAAATGCCCGGCTATTTTTTTTGTTGCAGTTTGTGCGGGGGCCAGGTTTGAACCCACCACCCTTGGTATATGGGGCTGGCGCCCTGCCCACTGAGCCACAGGCACCGCCAGAGAGTAATTTTTTAAATGCTGTTTTTTCTATGTAACAAATTTTAATTATTTATATAGGGAATAATTTCACAAGCATACTAAAAATATACTTATGTGGTTAACAGTATGTAGGCAAGTTAAATACATATGACAATTTTCAGCTAACCAAAATTCATCATCAATAAAACATCACTAAACATGCTATTAACTTCTTCTATATCCTCATTACTTTCTTGTTTGTTTTTTTTTTTTTCCAAAATTATTATCTTTATTCCCTATTTCTGGTTTGGCCTGTTTGACTAACTTCCTCTTCCTATGTTTTAAAGTGAATTCTCACTTCAAAAATAGCTAAGAAAGGCCGTGGAGTTGTCTCTGTCTACCACATTCTCTACTTCTATTTATTTTATTTTCACATCTATGAAATTGATTTTAAATGATTATAATTTTAAATAATTGTTTTTTTGTTATGGTAATTTAAATTGTCATGCTGGCTTTACTGGTTAAATTTGTTTCTGAAATTTGTGAAACATGGCTGAGCATGGTGGCTCAGGCCTGTAATGCTAGCACTCTGGGAGGCTGAGGCAGGTGGATTGCCTGAGCTCATGAGTTTGAGACCAGCCTGAGCCAGAGGGACACCCAAACTCTAAAGAAAAAAAAAAAAACCCGATGTTGTAGCCAAAACCTATAGTACCAACTACTTAGGAGTCCAAAGCAAGAGAATTGCATAAGCCCAAGAGTTTCAGGTTGTTGTGAGATGTGACGCCAGGCACTCTACAGATGATGACAAAGTGAGACTCTGTCTAAAACAAAATAAAATAAAATAAGAAAAAAGAAATTTGTGAAACAGTGGGTACATATGAATGGTATACATTGCATTTTGTAACATATTAAGAAGCTTATAATATATAACATAAGAATAACTATAAAGGTACAGACTTAGGTAATGTTAGGTACTTATGACAATTCTTTAGATAGGAAGTATTAGATATTCTGAAAAATCTTCTTTGTTTATTTGGATTATATGCTTTATACAACTTTACTTGCTTTTAATGAGTTGGGAACTGTTAGATAAATTGAAGCAGTATATGGATTTTAAGGTTTTTACACCTATGATCGTGTTTTAATAATTAATAATGGCTGCTTGATTTTTTAGTATAGCTTCTCATACTAGTTTTAATTTAATGCTCAGAGTGTTTTTGGCTTGAGAAATTGTATGAAGGGCCTTTGCATTCATGCCAATGGACTAATTTTCAGATTGAGTACAAAAGCTATTGTTGGTCTGACAAAAATGTCTAAAGTGATGTATTTAGTGAAAGGTTCCAGACCCAAGGATAAAATCATTCTGAGACACGAGACAAAAGGAAAAGAGAGATCCAATTTTTGCATTTAACATGGCCTTCATTCCACTTCCAGTACAGATGAGCTAAGATTCCTGACTGGGGAGAAATCCACATGTGCGCTATGGCGGACTGGAATTTAAAAGGTTTGGGCAGTCAAGATTTTTGGCATTCCTATTTCCTGGGAGGGACATGAATTTGACCTTCTCTGGGTGGGCCATGAACCTGAGCCTGTCTCAGTGGGGCAAATTTATTGTGTGATAAAGAACAACCCTCTAAAGAACCCAGGTTTGTCTCAGTCTGTTTCAGCTTTAGTCCCCCGCATGCTCCCCCTGGTTAATTTCAAAGGAAGGTTTCAGAAAGAACAGGTAAATTCTCTGAGTTCCCCCAACTCCCTAGCAATGGCTAAACAATGGTGAAAAACTTACCCTAACCTCCTAGCAATGGGTAAACAATGGTGAAAAAAATTACCTACATGAAGTTCCCAGGCTAGTGTATCTCCCAAGCTGTGTGCCGTCAGGATGTACACCAGGCAGTTGCCACGCTTTAGCCGCCTGATTATAACCACGGCTCTAGCTAACATCCTCACTCTGCTCTTGTTTCTGCTTGCTTATGTGGCAACAAAAAATGGTATAAAAGCCCTCCTGCCTCACACTTTGGGGCCGTTTGCTATCCTAGTAGTGGTCCCCTGCACAGGCGTAATAAATCACCATTTGATTTATACCTAAAGTGGAGTCTGAGTCTTTTTTCCAGGTGGAAAGCACCTACAACATTTTTTGGAGACCCCAGTGAGATTTTGCCACTCCCAGACCCCCACCTAGGCCTGTCACCACTCAACCGTGATGGCTCCAGGGGAAGGCCTCGGAGAAGACGGTCCTCTGCTTCGGAGCCCTCAGATGCGTGGAGTCAGGACATAGGTTTCCAAAACTTTTAAAATTGGTGATGAAACAACATCCAGGTGAGTCTGTCTAATCTCTAGAGATTTGGTGGGGGGGGGGGGGGAAATCCAGACCAGTTGGACACAACAACAAGGTCGGTTCCCTGGGCAGGGGGAGATGTCTCCCCATCCCAAGTCTGTATCGTGTAAGTCTGTTTTATGCAGGGCTCATGGATGTGAGTCCAGGTCTGTATCATGCAAGTCTCTATAATGCAGGACTTACAGGTGTGAGTCCAGGTCTGTATCATGCAAGTCAGTATAATACAGGGCTCATGGATGTGAGTCCAGGTCTGTATCATGCAAGTCTGTATAATGCAGGGCTCACGGGTGTGAATCCAAGCCTATCTGGATTTTGGACACACAGGGTGAGTCTAGTCTGTCTCAAGTCTTTTCCATGTCAGTAAGAGTGTATGAAACCTGTCAGTCTTTTTCGTTTTCGGTCTGTCAGTTCCAGTACTTTGTCCAGAGTCCCCTTGAGGACTGGAAGAGACCCCGGTCCACTGCCCCTGAGCACCTGCTTGAGTGGATCATAGATCAATTCTTACAGGGGACTCTCTCCGATTTCGATCGGATGAAAACTGTGTTCTTTTACTTCCTTCTTTTTCTGGTTCCTTAACTATTGTTGTTCATTTAGTAATTTGGCTGTGCAGGCCTTTATTCTCTCCCTAATCAATTTCCCTTATATGTCCACTGTGTTATCCACCTTGTCTTGATAAGCTGATCATTGCCATTTCTGAGCCACCCACGGATGTGTCCAATTCCACTTACTGCTTGGTGAACTTTTGACTGGGCAGCAGGTAAAGTATTCTCTTAGAGAGAATTGGACTTAGCAGCACAGCCCTGTCAGACTAGTTTTCAGGAAACGCGCAGCCCTGACCTGTTTGAATTTTGTCCTTGCAGCCTTATTCATCTTCTGGTTCTCCTTTGAAGAGTTTCTTCATGCAAATAATTCTGTGAAAACACTGTTTTATCCCACCTTTTTAGGAATATATGCTCCTCCCCTCTATTCAGCTTTCCCTCTTTGAGGTGGGCGAGTTGCCTCCCGTGTACAGGACCCTTTTAACCAGATTGGTTCCCTCTACCACTTGCCTTTATTGTCAGGACACCACCAGGTTCTGTTATTGCCGCCAAGAAAATTTGGAAGGGCAGGGTGCTTCAAAAAGAGGTGGGTATGTGTGGCATCTACCAGGGTGCCAGATGGTGTCAGCAGCTTTGGCTGAACTCTTGGACAGAGTGCTCATTAACACTGATTTCTTGTTGGGTCTAGAACTTCCACCCCGTCGATTTTCTGGTTCATTTGTTTTGCCACCCCAGTCCCTCTACTCTCCGTGGGAGTGTATCTTTCTATTTGGGTATTTTTGTTCTCCTCTGGGCACACCACAGCGCCCCTCACCTGAGCCCTTTGAGCCCCAGGTGGGGAATCCCAAGAGTCACTGTGCCGCCCCACCCCCAGTCCCAACTTTATTACTGGAAGCTATGCCTAGAATTTTCCCAAAACTATCCCCCTGGGCCATTGGGACTCCCCTGAACCCAATACCAGAGTCTGGATTTAGGAATAGAAACCTTACAAGACTTGGTCATGTTAGCCCTTTTGCGACCCTTCGTGGACAAAGTTTGAATTTTTCTGGGTCGCGCTGGAGGCATAGGTCAGGAAACGTCCACCCACTGACTCCCTTAGAATGTCTCCTTAACAACTTCTCTGATTTTAGTCGCCGTGCTGGGGATATCGTGCAAAAGTAAAGCCTGGCACCCTGCGCACTCTCTGTGAAGTAGAGTGGCCGTTCTTTGGGACCAGGTGGCCTCCCATATACATCTTTAATCTCTCTGCTTTTTCTAGCATTCGAACAATTGTCTACAGCCATCCGATCACCCAGACCAAATCCCCTACATTGATGTGTGGATTGACATCGCTTCTGAAGAACCATTATACGCCCGGAAGTGTGCCAATCCTCTAACCATCATCTAACCTCTTCTCACATTCTTTTTGCATCCCCATCCAGCTCTACAGAGAGGCTCTGACCCGGCACAGACCGTCCAGACCTGCAAAATACAAATCCTAAAACCCCTGTGCTACCCCATCCACCAGAAGACCCCATTTTAGACCTCCCCATCCAGACTCAATCCTTGTATCCACCCCAATATGATCCCCAGCCAGAGGGGAATCAGCTCCTCTGGAGTCACAACCCCAAGCCCAACCACACCATCAGCTCCTCTGGAGTCACAAGCCCAAGGGGCCACTAGAGGACCCCCATGGGTTCCCTCACAGACTAGGGGAGGGACTTCATACCAGCCCTCTAGTTCAGATTCAACCCAACCAGGACAAGGAACCCCTTCTACAGCAGCCCCCATCTTGCCTTTGCACCAATTAGCTCCCACCACGGCTTTAGGAGGATAGCCATTCATGATATATGTCCCCTTCTCCAGCAGTAATTTATATAACTGGAAAACCCAGATTTCCCCCCCCCCCCCCTTTTTCAGAAAAACCACAAGGGCTAATCTCCCTCCTTGAGACTATCTTTTTCACCCACCAGCCCACTTGGGATGATTGTCAACAGCTTTTACAGGTCCTGTTCACTTCTGAGGAACGGGAGCACATCCTGAGAGCAGCCCGGAAGGTAGTCAAAAGGCTGGACAGGCAGCCTGCCACCATTGCAGCTCTTCTCAATGCTCATTTCCCAAGTACTCGACCCTCCTGAGACCCCAATTCTGATGAAGGTAGGAGAGCTCTACTTAAGTACTGCCAAATTCTTATGAAAGGTCTCTGATCAGCCGCTAAGAGACAAACCAATTTATCTAAGGTTAGTGAAATCATTCAGGGCACAAATGAAAGCTCTGTGATTTTTTAAAGAAAAACTATTAGACGCCTATAGAACTTACACTCCCATTGACCCAGAAGCCCCTGAAAATCGTCAGGCCATAAATGTAGCTTTTCTCGCACAATTGGCCCCTGACATCTGAAAGAAATTGCAAAAATTAGAAGGTTTTGAAGAGAAAAATCTCAGTGAGTTGGTGGAAATAGCCTTGTGGGTTTTTAACAACAGAGAACCCTACTGACGCAGCAGCCACTAAACCGATGGCTAAAGTTGTCATAGCTGCTCTCCAGGATCATATCCAAATTTTGAAGCCCCCCCCCCCATGGACAAGAGACCCTAGACCCCCTCTAAAACTAAATCAATGTGCCTATTGTAAAGAGACGGGACACTGAAAGAACGAATGC
The DNA here is from genome assembly GCA_963574355.1 of Loris lydekkerianus. Taxonomy (NCBI): domain Eukaryota; kingdom Metazoa; phylum Chordata; class Mammalia; order Primates; family Lorisidae; genus Loris; species Loris lydekkerianus. The sequence goes on along the minus strand of CAUYPK010008943.1, from coordinate 12,566 downwards.
CCTCACACTTTTTGTACCTATTGCAAAGAAAAAGGACCCTGGAAGGAAAAATGCCCTAAGAGGCCAGTTAAGTCTCAAAGGCCCAAGATTTTTGTTGAGGAGCCATGGACTGAGAGGGCTGGGGTTCCTTCCCGTTAGGCCCCCAGGAGCCCATGGTAACCCTCAAGGTGAGGGGCCAACCCATAGACTTCCTAGTAGACACAGGGGCCACTTTTTCAGTTTCAAAGACACCCCAGGGACCACTTTCGGAACAAAAGACAGTGATTGTAGGTGCCACCGGAAAACCCCAGACTGTCCCCTGGACTAAGGCCTGTATAACTAATCTGGGTAAAGGCACCATTACCCACTCCTTTCTGGTCATGCCAGACTGTCCCTGCTCCTTGTTAGGGCGTAACCTACTGCAAAAGTTCCAGGCCACCATTTCCTTTGGACCGACCAGAGCTCTCCTAATGGTACCCGACAGCCCCACCCATATCCTATTTTCTGCCCTTCATGGAGATGAATACCTGTTTTATGAAGGACTGGATATGACCTCTACTCAGGACAAACATCTACACACCCTAAGGTCATTAATCCCACTGGTATGGGCTAAGGATAACCCCCCAGGACTAGCAAGCCACCAGCCACCAGTGGTGGTGCAGGTCTCCAGTGGAGCAACACCAGTCTGGGTCTGCCAATACCCCCTATCCCAGGAGGCCAGAACAGGTATTGCAGTACACATCACCTGACTTTGGGAAGCAGGCATATTAATCCCTCACAAATCAGCTTGGAACACTCCTCTCCTCCCTGTCAAAAAATCTGGTACTAATGACTATCGACCTGTCCAGGATCTAAGGGAAGTGAACACTCGAACAAACACAATCCACCCCACTGTTCCAAACCCCTACACCTTACTCAGCCTAATCCCTCCTTCCAAAACTTGGTATTCAGTTCTTGACTTGAAAGATGCCTTTTTCACAATCCCTCTCTTCCCTGTCAGTCAAACTGATTTTTGCCTTTGAATAGGTAGATCCAGAAAGCGGACAGACCAGACAATTGACTTGGACTCATTTGCCCCAGGGCTTCAGAAACTTCCCTACTTTATTTGATGAGGCCATAAGCAAAGACTTCCTTTCATTCCAGGATACCCACCAGGAAGTCTCCCTCTTACAATATGTTGATGACCTCCTGTTAGCTGCTGAGACAGAACGAGAATGCAAGCATGCCACCATAGACCTCCTCCAAGAATTGGAGAAGCTAAAGTACCATGTCTCTGCCAAAAAGGCACAGCTGTGCACCACGGTAACCACCTACCTGGGGTATGAGCTACAGGGAGGCTGATGTGCCCTCTCCAGGAGCCGAATAGAGACTATTCTCCACATTCCCCCACCAACTACCAAAAGGCAAGTACATGAATTTCTAGGGGCAGTTGGATACTGTTGATTTTGGATCCTAGGGTTTGCAGAAATAGCCAGACCCCTGTACACTAGCACAGAGGAAGGCGATAAGCCTCTCCAGTGGGGCCAAGATGAGCTAAACGCTTTTAATCAGCTAAAACATGCTCTTGTGTCCGCACCTGCCCTGACTCTATCTGACATTACCAAGCCCTTCAAACTCTTCATAGCTGAAACAAGGGTGTAGCAAAGGGAGCTTTAACCCAAACTCTAGGTCCTTGGAAGAGACCTGTCGCCTACCTCTCCAAGCACCTAGATCCAGTCTCCTCAGGGTGGCCTGGGTGTATGTGGGCCAACGCTGCTATGGCTGAGCTGGTCAGAGAAGCAAAGAAGCTGACTCTGGGTCAGGACCTGCAAGTGATCAGGGGCCACACCGTAGAGACTCTCCTCTGGAGTCCCCCTGACTGATGGATTTCCAACTCCCGCATCACTCAGTACCAGGTACTCCTTAATCCACCCGAGTAACATTTCTCAAAACATTTCTCAAAACATCATCCAGCCACTCTCCTGCTGGATGATGAACCAACACTGCCCATTCATGACTGTTTGGATGTACTGAACTCCCTCTCATGTCTGTGACCAGATTTAAAGGACACACCCCTCCAGTGTGCCGACTTTGACCTGTTCACAGACGGTAGCCGTTATATTTATGAAGGTAAACTCGTAGCCAGGGCAGTGGTCACATCCATCACAGAAGTCCTCTGGGAACAAGCACTGGGGCATGGGACCTCTGCTCAGAAAGTAGAACTTAATGCTCTGACACAAGCCCTAAGACTGGCAAAGGTAAAAGCAGCCAATATTTACACTGACAGCTGGTACAACCCTACACAAGGAGAGGGGGCTCCTTCTGGTGGGAAGAACATCAAAAACAAGGAAGAGATCCTTGCCCTGCTAGAGGCTGTATGGCTACCAGATCACCTCTCCATCATCCATTGCCGAGGATACCAAGGAGCAGATATGCCCACTGCGAGGGGGAACATGCTAGCCAACCAAACAGTCAAGGCAGTGGCCCTAAGATCAGTGGGGCCCCTTCACATCCTCCCCATCCTACCAGACCACCTCTTGCCATCCTCACCAGCCTACTCAGAAACAGAGAAGAAAGTAAATGCCTGGACTGCACATCAGGGCCCCAAAACTGGCTCATATGCCCAGATGGCCACCCATTCCTCCCTGAATTGTTAGGGTGGCAGCTTATAGACCAATTACACCAAGGAACCCACCTCAGGGCCTCCAAGCTCAGCCAACTCACATCCAAACATCTGTACATCCCTCATCTCTGCAAATGGACAAAAGACGCAGCCTCCAGATGTCTCCTATGCAACAAGGTAAACGAGGCCCAAGTTCCTTCCCACTTAGGGTCATGCCTCCAGGGAACAAGCCTGGGGGAACATTGGGAACTCAACTTCTTGAAGATCAAGCCAGGCCACTAAGGTTATAAATATCTTTTAGTTTTAACTGACACCTTGTAAAAAGGAAATGCCCTGGTAGTAGCAAAATACCTACTCACTGACATTACTTCCCGATACGGATTACCCCTCACCCTGGGTTCTGACAACAGCCCAACCTTTATTGCCTAGGTATCCAATTACAAATTATAATTACAAATCGCATTACAAATTACTTGAAAATTACATTGTGCCTATAGGCCTCAAAGTTCAGGACAGGTAGAAAGAATGAATAGAACATTAAAGAAAACTTTAACTAAATTACACACAGAAAGAATGAATAGAACATTAAAGAAAACTTTAACTAAATTACACATAGAAACTGGAAGTAATGGGGTAGATCTACTTCCCTTCACCCTTTTACAGGCCGGTGCACCCCCTAGTTTCAAGGGCTAACACCCTTTGAAATATTGAATGGCACCCCACCCCCTGTTATTCCAAAATTAGCTGATAAAATTTTAACCCCTATCCATAACCAAAGGCTCTTAAGCTCATTACAGGCCCTGCAGAAACTACTATGGACCTGTGAAGTGCCATCCAGTCAACCACACCTGGGACCACCAGCACCCCCTCAATGGAGCAACTCTATAATCTCCAACCTGAAGATTGGGCCTGGGTAAAAAGACATAACTCAGAAACTCTAACCCCCCGAATGGGAAAGTCCTTACCCTGTTATTTTAACTACTTCTACAGCCATAAATGTTGGTGGAAAGAAACCATGCTTTCACTATACTCACATAAAGAAAGTCGGCGAGGACCACATCCCCTCAACCTGGCAGCTCGAGCCCACCAAAGACCCCCTCAAACTTTAGCTGTGAAGATCTCCCTCCTCATCTTCACCCGCCTACTCCATGTAAGAACCAGCCAAGGTACCAGCTGAGAAGGGAACTACAACCAGCACCAACTAACTCCCCACAATTGGGTCCTCTCCAGCACCAAAGATGGCACAGAAATTGCTCATATCTGGGAAAAAGATATACAACCAGCTTTCAATTTTGACCTCTGCACCCTACTCGGCCACAGATTTTTTTCGGCTCGGTATTCAAGTACAGAGAGAGGTTCAGAGGAAGGGGAAACCCAGAATGGGGCTGCACAGGATGCACTGCAACCTCAAGAGTTCATGACACAGGCTATCACCTGTGTCCCTCCGACAGAGAATCATGAAGGGGGCTGGGGATTCCTATTGTAGAAGCCGGGGCTGTGAAACAATAACATCATGGGAGGGGGAGTGTATATAAAGACCCACACATAAAACTTACTAAACTTAGCCCAGCACTCTGCACCCAAGCTAACAACTGCAACCCTGTATGACTAATTATTAAGGATTGGTGGAAAAAAAGAATGGAAAACAGGCTGCACTTGGGGAATAAGATTTTATGTCTCCAGGCATGACCCAGGAATGTTATTGACTATCCAGAAAATTCCCCAGCCACATCCTGTCAACCCGATAGACAGTTTCCTTAAGCCACCCCTGCCGAAGACCCGCCCCAAGACATCCTTAAAGACTACCCCGCTGGCCCACACCCCCACTATCCCAATCCATGTACCAGTTCTTGTGACAACCACCCCCAATCCGTCATCCCCCATATTAACTATGTTAGACGTCATGTTCAAATTCGCTAACACCACAAACACAAATTTAGCCAATGATTGCTAGCTTTGCTTGAACCCAGCCCCACCGTATTATGTAGGAGTAGATACCAATGCAACTCTTGGACCTTCCCGGATGCAAGTGCTAAATGCTTCTGCTTACCATTAGAGGACAAATAGCAGCCTATGTACCTGGGGGGCCACCCCCACTTTAACTTTAGAAGAGTTACAGGAACAAGGATTGTGCATAATATCCCTGGGATATTTGTAAAATTTATCTCCATATGAAGACAACTGTCTAAACACCATTTTACTCCCAAATTTCACCCATTTTGATATACCTTATCATTTAGTGGCCCCAAGCAGAACTTGGTTCGCGTGCACTACTGGTTTAACAACTTGTTTGAATTCCATTATTTAATATACCATACCCCAACTTTGTGTTGTAACCCATATTATTCCCCAAGTTTTCATCTGTTCCAGGGAAGGAGGGCGAGGACACTTGATCAGTTTACACAGAGTAGAGCCCCCATCCTGGTACCCTTATTGGTAGGTATAGGGCTAGCAAGATCCACTGCCATGAGCACCCAGCCCTGGCAACTGGACCTCTCAGCCCTAGTTTCAGGGCCCTCACAACCCAAATAGATTCAGATCTCTGGAATTTGGAAAAAATCTATTGCTCATTTAGAGTCTTGTTAAATTCACTACCAGAAGTAGTCCTGCAAAATAGAAAGGGCTTAGATTTATTATTTTTAAAGTAGGGAGGGTTATGTATGGCCCTAGGAGAGACATGTTACTTCTACACCAACCATTTGAGAGTCATAAGAGATAGCTTAGCCCTGGTTAGAAAAAACTTATATGAATGGGAGGAATTGCAGAAACAAGACAGTAATTGGTATGAAATATTCTTTAACTGGTCACCATGGCTAACTACACTCTTATCAGCTATTGCTGGACCACTCTTACTGCTCCTAATTGGAATCACATGTGGTCCCATCATCCTCAACTGTCTCATAACATTTATACAACAAAGACTCCAAAGTATAAAATTAATGGTATTGCATACCCATTAAGAATCACTCCCCAATGATACAGATGAATCAAGGATTTGATTCTCCATAAGACCAGTAGAAAATGTGATCAAGAGCAGCCCCCTAAAGAATCCAGGTTCATCTCAGCCTGTTTCAGTTTTAGTCCCCCGCATGCTCCCCCAGTTAATTTCAAAGGCAGGTTTCAGAATAGAACAGGGAAGTTCCCTGAGTTCCCCCAACATCCTAGCAATGGCTAAACAATGGTGAAAAACGTACCCTAACCCCCTAGCAATGGGTAAACAATGGTGGAAAAAATTACCTACATGAAGTTCCCAGGCTACTGTATCTCCCAAGCTGTCTCTGTGCCAACCATCACAATGTAAGCCAGGCAATTGCCACGCTGTAGCCCCCTGATTGTAACTCCGCCTCTAGCTAACTGCTTCACTCTGCTTTTGTTTCTGCTTGCTTGAGTTGCAACAAACAATGACACGAGAGCCCACCTGCCCCTCATTTTGGGGCTGTTTCCTATCCTAGCAGCAGTCCCCTGTGCAGGTGTAATAAATCACCATCTAATTTATACCTGAATTGGGGGGTCGAGTCTTTCTTCCAGGTGGCAAGCGCCTACAACAATTTGGGCAGTTGATCTATCAGACCAGCCTCCTTAGTTTATTATAAGGAGGTAGGATGATGGGTCTGAAATCTTTTTGATGGCTTTTTGCAGGAGAGAGGGGCTGTGTGGGCTGCCTGTAAAAAAGAATTAGAGGGGGAGAGAATGGTGTTTATAGGATTTTTTTTGTTTTTCTTCAGTTTGAGGGGGTTGGTATTTAGTAGGGTTATGATATGACAGTTTTCAGGTGATTGTTTAATAAATCGAGAGATAAAGCAAGGAATTGCTGATCTTTAACTAAAAATGAGAAGGATTATGATTAGTGATTTTATCACCAGTTGAAATTGATGGGTAGGGGACAAAAGCCAGAATTGGTAGGAGGGATAGCTAGAAGGGAAAAAAGGAAGAATAAGAAAATTGTGTTTCTTGATGGAGAAAGTCTTGGAAGGTGCCCTGTAGTCAAAATTTTTAAAGGCTCCAAGGAGGTCTTTCCAACTTTGAACATGTGAGAGTAGCCAGGCATCCTGAGAAAAGTTATAAAGAAAAGGAAAAAATTGGGGGAGAATGTTATACATTTATTAGGAAGGTGATTCTTTAGGTATCCTGGTGAGTTTGATGTGGCAAGGATAGTACTTGGGATTTACAGTGATAGTTCTTCGGTGTTGGAAGTTTTCTCCCCTGTAGAACATCATTTTATTCAGGATCAGTGAATCCTAACTGGGGGGATCCACAAGGTGAACAACTGTAGGGTTGCTGTAAACCATGTGAGAGCCTGTCCAAGAAGGAAGTAAAGACTTGCAGGACACTAACTTTGTGAGATGTTGTATAAGGATGCTATTCATTTGTTCTACTTTTCCTGATGATTGGGGTCTGTAAGGCACATGTAGATGCCACTGAATTCCTAGGACTGGTGAAATTTGGGAGGGGATGTGGCTAATGAAAGCTGGGCCTTTGTTGCTCTGAATAGAGCTGGGGAGATGGAATCTAAGAATAATGTGGTGTCCTTTACAGTGAATAATGGCAATTTTCTTTGGAAGCGTAGTTCCATTTAGGAGGTCTTTAAGGAGCGTGGCATTGATGATAGAGGAGCCTTGGGTGGTCATGAATCCCCTTTCTTGCCTTATGGCTGCATGGTGAAATTGTAAGGCTTTAGTGAGGGCTAAGAATTCTGCTTGTTGTGAGGAAGTACCTGGAGACAGAGTTACAGAGGTGATAATGTGGGAAGAAAACATAATAGCAAAAGCTGTCTTGGCAATGGAGTGAGAAGTTGGCTTAAAAGAACTGCCATTGGGTGGCACCTGTGGCTCAAAGGAGTAGGACACTCGCCCCATATGCTGGAGGTGGCAGGCTCAAACCCAGCCCAGGCCAGAAACTGCAAAAAAAAAAAAAGAACTGCCATTAATAAACCAGGTGTCTTCAGGATTAGGTAAGGGAAAAAAAGAAGTATTTGGAAAAGGGTGTAGTATTACAATAGGATTTACAGGGAGGTCAGATTGAGAGAATGGAGGGGATGTTGGGGAGAGGTTGAAGAAGAGCAGGATGGGTTGTGAAAGGTGGGAACCAGCAGGAATTGTTAAGGTTGGTTGCAATTTTGAGAGAGTATCTCTACCTAGTAGGGGAACATTACATGAGGGAATAATAAGGAATGAATGTGAGAAAGTATCCAGAAAGTGTGCACCAAAAAGGTGGAGTAACATGGGGTAGATTACATTATCATCAATACCTATCATCGAGATCTCTGTTCTAAAGAACCTTTATAAGATGGCAGTGTGGAAGGGGTTGCTTCATGTCTATTAAAAAAAAAAAATTGGCTTATCTTCCACTAGCAAATTACTCCAGAGTTTAGACTTTGCAATTATCCAGGGGACACTATGATACTCCAAGAACCGTGAATCTTTAACAGCTAGGTCCAGAAGGTTGGGAAATTTAGGCATGTTTTGGGTGCATCTACAAACCAGGTGCCCAGGAGGACTTGGGCAGAATTGTGCCTTATTCTGGAAATGTCTGAGAACCAAATTCTCAAAACTTAATTTGTTGAACTTCCAGAGAGGCCTTCTGCAGGCTAGACACAGTTTGAGGGCAGGGATTTGCTTTGGGCATAGTTTTGCCTAGTGCCCTGGCCTGCCAACTTTAAAACACAGTCCCAGAGGAAGTCTCATTTTTTTAGAGTACTCTAGGAAATTTTGAGAACCTGCTGGGTTTTGCCTAATGGCAGAACCCTATAACTGGACTGTTGAAAGGCGCTGCATTTTAAAAGCATCCTCACAAATATTTAAAACTTTAAAAGCCAGGTTAATAAGATCTCATTGAGGGGCTTGGTTGCCTTGGGGAGATTTTTGGAGTTTTTTCTAGATGTCAAGTGCAAAGTGAGATAAAATGCACGTTATCAATGAGTCTGCCTTTGTAACTCTTCAGGGATAGGGTAGTTTACAGCTGGAAAGCTTCACTAAAATGAGCTAAAAACTGGGCAGGATTTTCATCTCATCTTTGGGTAATTTCTTTTAACTTCTCATATTTGACAACTTTACAGGTTGCTTTCTTTAGTCCTTCTAAGAGACAGTGGATCATGTGCTTATGGAGGCCGATTCTAGTAGCATCAGTTTGGTAATTCAAACTGCTTCAATTGACTGTGGAGTCCTCCAAAATTTCTGGTACTCTCAGAAAAGAGCCCTAGTGCCTTCTGGTAAATTTTGATCTATTCTGCATAGGTTTTCAGCATAAATTTGGGCTTGATTGAGTCCAGAGTTGTTCTCTTTCCTCCAAAGTTAGAGTGGAGGTGAGGGTAAAATATAAATCATTCCAGGTTACCCTGGAGCCTTGGGCTGTTGCCCTGGGTTGAGTGCCATGATGTCTCAGCTCATAGCAACTTCAAACACCTGGGCTTGGCGCCGCCAAGACCTCCATAAGACTCTAGTGCCAAAGATGATGAAATATTTGGGAGTATACCTAACAAAGGATGTGAAAGATCTCTACAAAGAGAACTATGAAACTTTAAGAAAAGAAACAGCCGAAGATGTTAACAGATGGAAAAACATACCATGCTCATGACTGGGAAGAATCAACATTGTTAAAATGTCCATACTGCCCAAGCAATATATAATTTTAATGCAATACCTATTAAAGTTCCATTGTCATACTTTAAAGATCTTGAAAAAATAATACTTCATTTTATATGGAATCAGAAAAAAACCCGAATAGCCAAAACATTATTCACCAATAAAAACAAAGCAGGAGGAATCACTCTACTAGACTGAGACTGTACTATAAATCAATAGTGATCAAAACAGCATGGTACTGGCACAAAAGCAGAGAAGTAGATGTCTGGAACAGAATAGAGAACCAAGAGATGGATCCAGCTACTTACCATTATTTGATCTTTCACAAGACAATTAAAAACATTCAGTGGGGAAAAGATTTCCTATTTAACAAATGGTTCTGGGTAAACTGGCTGGCAAACTGTAGAAGATTGAAACTGGATCCACACCTTTCTCCATTAACTAAGATAGACTCTCACTGGATTAAAGTTTTAAACTTAAGACATGAAACTATAAAATTACTTGAAGTGCAGGGAAAACTCTTGAAGGAATCGGTCTGGGTGAATATTTTATGAGGAGGACTCCACAGGCAATTGAAGCAGCATCTAAAATACACTACTGGGACCTGATCAAACTAAAAAGCTTCTGCACAGCCAAGAACATAGTGAGTAAAGCAAGCAGACAGCCCTCAGAATGGCAGAAAATATTTGCAGATTATACCTCCGATAAAGGTCTAATAACAAGAATTCACAGAGAACTCAAATTTATTAACAAGAAAAAAACATGTGACCTGTTTCAGGGTGGGCAAGGGACTTAAAGAGAAACTTCTCTAAAGAAGACAGATGCAAAATCTACAAACACATGAAAAAAAGCTCATCATTCTTAATCATCAGAGAAATGTAAATCAAAACTACTTTGAGATATCACCTAACCCCAGTAAGAGTAGCCCACATAACAAAATTCCAAAACCAGAAATGTTGGCGTGAATGTGGAGGAAAGGGCACACTTCTACACTGCTGGTGGGAATGCCCACTAATATGTTCCTTCTGGAAGGATGTTTGGAGAATACTTAGAGACCTAAAAATAGACCTGCCTTTCGATCCTATAATTCCTTTACTAGCTTTATACCCAGAAGACCAAAATTCACAATATAACAAAGACATCTGTACCAGAATGTTTATTGCAGCCCAATTCGTAATTGCTAAGTCATGGAAGAAGCCCAAGTGCCCATCAACCCACGAATGGACTAGCAAATCATGGTACATGTATACCATGGAATACTATGCAGCCTTAAAAAAAGACGGAGACTTTACCCCTTTCATGTTTACATGGATGGAGCTGGAACATATTCTTCTTAGCAAAGTATCTCAGGAATAGAAGAAAAAGTATCCAATGTACTCAGCCCTACTATGAAGCTAAATTATAGCTTTCACATGAAGGCTATAACCCAACTATAACACAAGACTATGGGGAAAGGGCCAAGGAAGGGGAAGGGAGGGGGGAGGTTTTGATAGAGGGAGGGTAATGGGTGGGGCCACATCTATGGTGCATCTTAGAATAGGTACAGGCGATTGCACTAATGTACACAGCTATGATTTAACCATAAAAAAAAAAAATTCTCGACCTCCATGGCAGATACCTCCTTTAATAAAGGCCCATTGCTTTGCTGCAGGCCCCCCTAAACATCTAGGGTGGTGGCCCATGATAACTTCTGACACATGTGGCTTTCTGCAGAGACCCAGGATCTAACAGGGTTATGCTTGTGCACAATTGGTATGTATGATGTATAGGCATGAAGTATAGGAACAAGGCCTTCCTAGTTCTCAGCAGGACCCACTTTCTAGGTGATTCTGGGAGTGGGATGATTCCATAAGAAGACACACCCCGCTGCCTTACTATCCGCACCAAGGTGCCCTTGCCAGCCCACACTGTGCATCCAAGAGGAAGCTGCCCAGCCTCAAGGGCTGCCGGTTCAGTGCTGTGAACTGAGCTAAAGGAGGCGTCATCCCTCCCTTGCTTCACTCCCACCCAAACAAACCTCTTGTCATTTGGATGCAACTCCCCATGGTTGCAACATGGGAGCCATGATATCTGATTTCACAACTGCTGGGGCTCCTTACTCAAGGTGGGGAGTATTTATTTTTTTAATTAAAGCAAGTTAAATGAACTGAGTCTGGAGGATTTTGCAATAGTGCTGGAGATAAGTGAATGGACTGTAATTGCATCTTTACCTCAGGCAACCAGCCTGGCAGGTGAACCTTCAGGACCCACCAAAGGCCCTCCTGTAAGATAAGCAGGCAGCCCCCCAGTCACTCTCTACCTGGGATGGGACACAGCCAATGCCCCGGAGGTCAAGGTGCTCCCTGAGTCAGTGTGGACAAAAGGCCATGACCGTGTCAACCTCTGAGCCATCTTGGTTACCACCCCCACCCCCCACCCCTGCGGCTAAATCCCCCCACCTCCGCTCCTCTCCACTAATTCCCATTCTGGATCCTTCTTCCAAGCTGATGATTTGAAGTCAAGAAAACATCCCTGATGGTTTTAGTAATAATCCGTGTAGAGTTAACGCACGGGTACTTTGTGGCCTCTCTGTACTATAACTCATATGTTAAACGGACTCACTCTTTTGGGACTCAAATTCTTTTGTTAAGGTCACTTTCTATCACCACACTAGGTATATACTGTAGTTTCCTAAAACACATAGACATGAGAAGAAAGTTGTTGCGTGTACTATGCGGCGGCATCGTCCTAGGTACACACAGGCCGCGCCTGGAGGAGGCGAGTTCTGGGGCGAGCACGCCGGCCCCCGCGCACCTGCCGCCCCGCCCGCACCCTCACCTGTGCGGTAGCCGGTGCTGTTGAGGTACACGGCGAAGGTGCGGCCCTCGTGCTGCGCCTGCCAGGAGGGCGACGAGCAGTTCTCGTTGTTGGTGTAGGTGTTGTGGTTGTGGACGTACTTGCCGGTGAGGATGGAGGAGCGCGAGGGGCAGCACATGGGCGTGGTCACGAAGGCGTTGATGAAGTGCGCCCCGCCCCGCTCCATGATGCGCCGCGTCTTGTTCATCACCTGCATGGAACCTGCAAGCGCGGGGGGAGAGGGGAGGTGAGACCCGGCAGGAGGCCCAGAGACCCGGGGAGGAGCCGTGGGGGAGGGGGAGGTGAGACCCTGGGAGGAGCTGTGGGGGAGGGGAGGTGAGACCCGGCAGGAGGCCCGGAGACCCGGGCCCCGGGGCGGCGCCGTGGGGGAGGGGACGGTGAGCCCCGGGGCCGTGCGGGGGGGGACGGCGGGGGCGACCCGGCGGGAGGCGCCGCGACCCGGGGAGGCGCCGGGGGGGAGGGGGCGGGGGGCCGGGGCGGGCGGGGCGGAGCCCGGGCGGGGGGCGGGGGGGCGCCGGGCGGGGCGGGGGGGGCGGGGGGCGGGGGGG
>CAUYPK010008942.1:0-12452 GCA_963574355.1 Loris lydekkerianus | reverse complement strand
AGGAGAATAAAAGAAGCTTTGAATTGAGTCAAACCCACTGTAATCCCTAGCAAGCTTCAACAGGGGAACCAGTGCTTTCAGCAAGAGGGTGGTACCACATGTCTTCAAAATGAAACGTCTCTTGGAGACAAACATGCTACTTTCACTGAGTACATAAGCTTCCTGCTTGTCAGTTTTTGTCACACTTACGATTGAACATTGCGCATCCTTCAAAAGTATGTCCCACGAAGATCTCAGGATAGTGCGAAGATCCCCAGATCCTTGGTTTGTGTCAGGTTGCTGCCGGGAGAACCAAACCTCCAGCTGCTTCTCCGTTCCTTCAAAAAAAATGTGCAGCTTCCATCACCGTGAGACTAGCGAACAACCAACAACCACAGAAAATCAACTAAATTAAACCTCTTCTCCCGCTGCTGCCACCGCCGCTGCGGATTGTTCCAGCTGTGTTACTAAAGTTCAGGTTCCTTTTTTTTGCTATAATTTTATATTAACTTAAAAAAAAAAAAAAAAAGGACTAATAAAATTTCCCCGGCTTCTTTTTGTGAGCAAAAGTAGAATGTGAGTCTGTTGGAAATAAAGGCAGATACAGTTCAGTCTCTTGTAGTCTGCTGCTTTCCCATTAGAGAGAGTACAGTGAGCGCTAGCTAATGTCGCCGGCCATACTGTGTAATCCAGGGAAAACTCTTGATGATGTCAAACTGGGGATAGATTTTATGACAAAGAATTCAGTGGCAATTGCAACAACAATAAAAGTTAACAAATGAAACTTAATTAAGCTGAAAACATTCTACACACCTAAGGACACAATAAGTAAAGCAAAAGACAATGTTCAGAATGGGAAAAGATATTTGCAGGGTATGAATCTGACAAAGTGTTGATAACTAGAATCTACAGAGAACTCAAGTTATTCCACAAAACAAGAGCAAACAATCCCATCTACCACTGTGCAGGAGATATGAACAGAACCTTCTCTGATGAAGACAGATGGATGGCTAACAAACAATTGAAAGAATACCCATCATCCCTGATCATCAGAGAAATGCAAATCAAAACCACCTTGAGATATCATCTAATTCCATTAAGAATAACCCACATCACAAAGTCTCAAAGCTGCAAATGCTGGCGTAGATGTGGAGAGAAGGGAACACTTTTACACTGTTGGTGGGACTGCAAAATAATACAACCTTTTTGGAAGGAAGTATGGAGAATATTTAAAGAATTCAAAATAGACCTCCCATTTGAACATGCAATCCCATTACTAGGCATCTACCCAGAAGAACAAAAATCATTTTACCTTAAGGAAATTTGCATTAGACTGTTTATCACAGCTCAATTTACAATCGCCAAAATATGTCAACAACCTAACTTCTCACCAACCCAGGAATGGATTAACAAGGTGCCATTACTATTAAGCCATTAAGAAAGCTAGCAACAGCCAGGTGTGGTGGCTCACTCCTATAATCCTATCACTCTCAGAGGCCGAGGCAGGTAAATTGCTTGAGCTCAGGAGTTCAAGACCAGCCTGAGCAAGAACAAGACCTCATCCCTAACAAAAATTAAAATAGCAGGGCATTGTGGCAGGTTCCTATACTCCCAAGTATCAGAGTGCCTGAGGAAAGAGGATCACTTGAGGCCAAGAGTTTGAGGTTTCTGTGAGCTATGACACTATGGCACTCTACTGAAGGCAAGAAAGTAAGACTCTGTCTCAATTAAAAAAAAAAAAAAAGAAAAGAAAAGAAAGAAAGAAAGAAAGATGCAGACTTTACATCTTTTGTATTAATCTGCATTGAGTAGGAACACATTCTTATTAGTAAAGTATGATAAGAATTGAGAAGCAATAATCCAATGTACTGGGGAGGAAGGGCAACATGGCCAACTGGAGCCAACCTTCAACAGAAGTTCCCATCCAGAGGGAAGGATAATGTCCAGAAAGTACCCAATTAAGCTGAAGACTGGGAGCTAAGCTGAGAGAGAAGAGTGATAACTGCAGGTCACCTCTGCTGAGGCAAGTTGCTACTCCAAGAAAGCAAACTTCACATACAAAATTCATCCCAAAGGAAATATGTCCATTCCCTTCCCCAAGAAAGTTGTTTTGTTGTTGTTGTTGTTGTTGTTTTGTTTTTTGCTTTGTTTGCTTCTACAGGCAAGCGGTGAGCTAAGGACCTCTTGTCTCACACCACGGGTGAGAACTCTAGGAATTGAGGAATACTTCCCCAGAGGGACCCTGTTGTGACTTGGAACACTCTCTTGCAAAGCAGAAAAATTGAAATAACATTTTCCCTGCCACTCTGAACTTCCAGTCCACCCTTCCCCCCTTGCCTGTTGATCCAGAAGCCTAGCCCTTTCAGAGACTGTGGAGTGCCCTCTGCCCTGCCACACCAAGCACTCCATGCCCCTCCTGGCCAGAGCCACCCGTTCCACCCTACTAGAGCCCACGCCCTGTACCCCACCCTGCTGGAGCCTCAGTGCCGCCCCCGGCCCTGTCAGAGTTGTGGACCAAGCACTCTCCTTGCCAAAGTCACTGGGTGCCCTGCACTGCCAGAACCATGTGCAGCATACCCCACCCTGCTGCTGGATCTGTGTGCCCTGTGCTCCCAGACCTGCTCCTACAGCCAACTCCCTGGCTGTGGAAGTTGCCTGGGAGGTGTACAGGATAACTTCCCATAAAGATTCAGCAACAATAGAGTGATCCTGCCAGGGTCTAATCTTGGAGAGACACCTCCCCAACTCTGAGGACTGCCAGAGGAAACCAGACCTTGCTCTATAGGGATACTAATGCTGCAGAGTAGCTGGGGCAAAGGCGGTAGCTGAGGGAGAAAAGCATTTGCTGACTTGTTATCCTCAGGATTAGACTAAGTTCAGGTGGAACACTATCCAGTGGCTATTGAGTACCCGAGGCAGGCAGGCCTCAGCTCCTCCAACAAGCTGGTGGCAGAGTGTAGCAGCTGGGCTGAGGGGTGACTGACCTTTCTTTGACTGTGACAGGCACAAAGCCCCAGCACATCTGCTTACTGAAGGGAGAAGGACCTCATCCCTGTGTGGTCACCAGTGACTAGATGTGAAAGAGGACTGAAGTGGAGAAAGAGACTCAGCACCCTGGTCCAACTCTGCTACTGGGCAGGCCTTTCTGACTCCACATAGCACCTGAGTGAGCCAAATTAGAGCAGACAGTAGACCTCTGCCATCTAGTTGCTGGTGACCTTTCAAACTCTCCCACGTGAGAGTTCTTACTGATTGGGTCAATTGGTTTGGAACTCCTAACTTGGGCCAATCACCCAAGTACCATCTCGGGTGGTAACCTGGTTGTGTGGTAATGAGAAGGGTTGATTTTCCTCTTCCAGCTATTGTCCATGGCGGGTAGGGTGTCTTAGTTGCTTGTATTTCTCCACAGCTAAAAGATCAAATCAGTCACTGATCCCCTAGGTTCAGACAAGGACCAGCTGAATACAAGACAGAGCCAACTAACACCACCACACCAATCAGGTTTCCTCAGCCTCAGACTGTAATACTGTACGGGTTCTTTGCAAAGCTGTAGGGGAAAAAGCTCGAGTCACCAGTACCGGATCCTTGACAAAGGGCTGGTTAACAACAACTCCAGGCGTTCCCAATCCAATTTCACCTTACCTGCCCATCTAAGCACTGGTGAAAAACAATCATGAGGCAGAATCAGTGGAAAAACATTGGCAACATGAATAATCAGAGTAGATCAACTCCCACAAGGAACGATAGGGCAGACACAGCACAAGATCCCATTCATAAACAAATGGCTGAGGTCAGAAATCAAGTTCAGAATTTGGATAGGAAATAAGATCAACAAAATGGAGGTAAAGATGGAACTAGAATTTCTAGGAGTAGTTCAAAAGATGTCTCAATAATTCAATAAATTCAAAGTCAAAATCACCAAAGATTTTGACACATTGAGGCGAGAACTTGCAGCCCTCAAAGATCTGAGAAATACAGTAGAATACCTCAGTAACAGAATGGATTGAGCAAAAGAAATGATCTCTGATATTGAAGACTAAGCTTTTGTACACACCCAAATGCTCAAAGAGGAAGAGAAGTCGAGAGCAAAAATGGATCATTCTCTCAGAGAGGTCTGGGATAATTCAAAGAGATCTAATATTCACCTTATAGGAATTCCTGAAGGTGATGAGTTTGCTTCAAAGGATACAGATGCTCTCCTTTATGAAATAATCAAAGAGAATTACTCAGACATGCCAAGAGATTCTGAAATTCAGATAGAAGTTTCAGAACACAAGCATGACTCAACCCAAATAAAAAATCTCATAGACACATTATAATTATTTTCACCAAAATTAATATGGAGGAGAAAATTCTGCAAGCAGCCAGATGTAAAAAAACCATAACCTACAAGAGGAAAAATATTGGAATGACTGCAGATCTCTCTACTGAAACCTTTCAAGCTAGAAGAGGGTGGTCATTTACCTTTAATCTCCTCAAACGAAATAACATCAACCCAAGATCCTGCATCTAGCTAAACTGAGTTTCATTTTTGAAGGAAAAATTAAATACATAATGACATGCACATGTTGAAGAAATTTGCCATAACTAATCCAGCTCTTCAAGATATTCTCAGACCTATCCTCCATAATGAACAGCACAATCCTCTACCACAAAAATAAACTCACTCAGACACTTTTGATCAAATTACAACTTCCACAGTGGCTAAAGGATTAAAAATGTCCACTGGACTTTTGAAAAACTAGATACCCAAAATACTATCAGGCTTCTCAATACTCTCAATTAATGTGAATGGTGTAAATTGCCCTCTAAGGAGGCACAGGTTGGCTGACATGATACAAAAACTCAGATCAAAACATCTGCTGCATTCAAGAATCTCACCTTACCTTAAAAGATAAACATAGACTCAGGGTGAAGGGATGGTCATCTATAATTCAGATCAATGGAAATTTGAAAAAAGCAGGTGTTGCAATTTTATTCACAGATACAATAAGTTTTAAACCAACAAAGTAAGGAAAGATAAGTAAGGATGGTCACTTCATATTTGTTAAGGGAAACACTCAACATGATGAGATTTCAATTATTAACATTTATGCGCCCAACCAGAATGCGCTCAATTTATAAGAGATACTCAAACAGACATGAGCAATGTGATTTCCTCCAGCACCATAATAGTCAGAGATTTTAACACCCCTTTGGTAATGTTGGATAAATACTTCAATAAGAAGCTAAGGAAAGAAATTTTAGACTTAACAATTCAACAATTGCATTTAACAGACATCCACAGAACATTTCATCATAACAAAATTGAATACACATTCTTCTCATCAGCCCATGGCTCATCCTCCAAAATTGATCACATCTTAGGTCACAAGTCTAACCTCAGCAAATTTAAAAGAATAGAAATCATTCCTTATATTTTCTTCGACTATCATGGAATAAAAGTGGAACTCAGTAACAACAGAAATCCAAATACTCATACAAAAATATGGAAACTAAATAATGTCATGCTGAATTCGCTGAATTATAGCTTGGTCATAGATGAGATCAAGAAGGAAATTGCCAAATTTTTGGAACAAAATGATAATGAAGACATGAATTACCAGAACCTCTGGGATACCACAAAGGCAGTCCTAAGAGGGAAATTTATGCCATTGCAAACTTTCCTCAAGAGAACAGAAAGAGTGGAAGTCAACAACTTAATGGGATATCTGAAGCAACTGGAAAATGAAGAGCATTCCAACCCTAAACTCAACAGAAAAAATAACCAAAATTAGAGGACAACTAAATGAAATTGAAAACAAAAGAATCATACAAAAGATCAATCAATCAAAAAGTTGGTTTTTTAAAAGATCAATAAAATAGATAAAACTTTTGTTACCCTAACCAGAAGCAGAAGAGTAAAATCCCTAATTTCATAAATCAGAAATGATAAAGACCAAACAACAACATACTCCTCAGAAATTCAACAAATCATTAATGAATATTACATAAAACTCTATTCTCAGAGGTATGAAAATCTAAAGGAAATAGATCAATACTTGTAAACATACCAGCTTTTTAGAATTAGCCAGAATGAACTGGAAATGTTGAACAAGCCTATTACAAGTTCTGAAATAGCATCAACTATACAAAATCTTCCCAAAAAGAAAAGCCTGGGAACAGATGGCTTCACATCAGAATTCTACCAAACCTTTATAGAGTAACTAGTACCTATATTACTTAACCTTTTCTAAAACATAGAAAAAGAAGGAATTCTTCCTAACACATTCTATGAAGTAAATATCACCATGATTCCCAAACCAGAAAAAGACCCAGCAAGAAAATAAAATTATAGACCAATCTGTCTAATGAATATTGATGTAAAAATATTCAATAAGATCTTAGCACACAGAATCCAACAACACATCAAACAAATTATACATCATTACCAGGTGGGTTTCATCCCAGGGTCCCAAGGATGGTACAATATATGTAAATTCATAAATATAAAACATCACATAAACAAATTAAAAAAGAAAGACCATATGATTCTCTCAATTGATGCAGAAAAAACTTTTGGTAATATCCAGCATCCTTTCTTGATCAGAACGCTTTTAAAAATAGGTATAGAAAGAACATTTCTTAAACTGATAGAGGCTATTTACAGCAAACCCACAGCCAATATTGTATTGAATGGAATAAAACTGAAATCATTTCCACTCAGATCAGGAAGCAGGCAAGGATGCTCTTTGTCTGCACTGATTTTTAACATTATAATGGAAGTCTTAGTCACCACAATCAGGCAAGAGAAGGCAATCAAGGGGATTGGCTCGCACCCTGTAGAAGACTGAAACTGGACCCACACCTTTCTCCTCTAACAAAACTTGACTCTCACTGATTAAAGGACTTAAACTTAGGACATGAAACTATAAAAATTCTTGGACAGGGTGCAGGGGAAACACTTGAAAAAATTGGCCTTGGAGAATACTTTATGGAGGATACTCTGGGCAATTGAAGCAACATCAAAAATACATTACTGGGATCTGATCAAATTAAAAATCTTCTGCACTTCCAAGAACACACTAAGTAAAGCAAATAGACAACCATTAGAATGGGGGAAAATTTTGCAAGTTATATTTCGACAAAGGTCTAATAACCAGAATCCACAGAGAACTCAAACTTATTAATAAGAAAAAACAAGTGATACCATTTCATTGTGGGCAAGAGACATGAACAGAAGCTTCTCTGAAGAAGACGGGCACATGAAAAAATGCTCATCACCTTTAATCATCAGAGAAATGAAAACTAAAATCACTTTGAGATATCATCTAATTCCAGTAAGATTAGCCCACATCATAAAATCCCAAAACTACAGATGTTGGCGTGGATGTGGAAAAAAGGGAACACTTCTGGACTGATGGTGGGAATGCAAGCTAGTACATTCCTTTTGGGAGGGAGTTTGGAGAACATTCAGGGATCTAAACATAGACCTGCCATTTGATCCTGTAATTCCTCTACTAGGTGTATATGCAAAAGACCAAAAATAATTTGGCAACAAAGATATTTGCACCAGATTGTTCATTGCAGCTCAATTCATAATTGCCAAGTCATGGAAGAAGCCCAAATGCCCACTGACCCATGAATGAATTAATAAATTATGGTCTATGTATACCGTGGAATACTATGCAGCATTAAAAAATGGAGACTTTATCTCTTTTATGTTTACCTAGATGGATCTGGGAAATATTCTTCTTAGTAAAGTATCTCAGGAATGGAAAAAAATATTCAATGTACTCAGTACTAATATGAAACCAATTTATAATCACTCGCACTTTCATATGAAAGATGAATCACAACTATAGCCCAGGATAAAGGAGGGTAGGAGGAGGGAAATGGGAGGGTCAATAGAGGGAGGGTTAATAGGGGGACCACACCTATGGAGCATATTGCAGACACAAGTTGCATCTATCAGGTGTAGAATACAAATATCTTAACACTGTAATTGGATAAATGAGGTGAAGGCTATGTTAATTAGCCTTTGTACGTACTCCAATTTGTACAAATAATCAGCACATTGAATCCCATAAGGGCATAAATGCATGCATGATCTATGTACAAATGACTTAATAAAAAAAGAAATAAATATTTCACAATATATAATTTTTTTAAAAGAATACAAGGTACTCAATTCTAATATGAACCCAGTAAATGATCTAATACACACCCACGTAAAAGAAAAACTCAAGTCATGGTGGTGGGTGGGGGGAAGAGGGAACAGCGAGAGGGGAAGAGTGAGGGGGATGGAGGTGCTTTACCACTTAATGGGCACAGTTTTAGGGTGTATGGCACATCTCTTGAAGGTGGGACACAATTATGAGAGGGACTTTACCTAACAAAGGCAAACATTGTAACCTAATTCTTTATTAACCTGAAAAAAAAAAAAAAAATATATATATATATATATATATATATGAAGGAAGAAGAGAAAGAGAGAAGAAAGGCAGGGAGGGAGGAATGGAGGGAGAGGTAGCCAAACAAAATCCCCTGAGGGCACAGTCAACTCTTGGGGTCCAACTGGGTGTGTACATGTATTATACTGAACTCACAACAATCGGAGCAGAAGATGGGACAGACTTGAAAGCAAGTCTGTGTTCCAATGCAGGTAGGCCTGTCAACACTGGCCAAAAACTACAGACAGTGGCACAGAGCTGAGAGACAGACTTTGGCCAAACTACTCATTGGACAGTAAACTTTTCTGATCTAAGAGTGATTCCTAAGGACACATCCTTAAAAATAAAATCACATTTGGCCCTGGCAATCTCAAAGGCTGTGTTTATGTCCAAAATTGTGCTCCCTTAACCAGTGTGATGAAAATGTGTCAAATGGTCTATAAAACCAGTGTATGGTGTCCCATGATCGCATGAATGTACACAGCTATGATTTAATAAAAAAAAAAAATTAAAACAAACAAACAAAAAAATTGTGCCCCCTTATAATGATCAACAAGAGAACCTCCAAGCTACTAGTCCTGGGTGAATATGGGTCAAATGTAAACTATTCATAATAGCTTCCAAGCACACACACATCCAGTGGTAAAGAGCAAAAATCGCACTGGAAAATGAGTGCCTTGTACTAACACAGAAGCAACTCCTAGGTAGCTGAACTAAAAGATAAAACATTAGTCTGCACACTTCAAGGGAAATAAATGAGGCAAACAACAAATCCTTGAAGGGAAAAGATTACCCACAATTGCTATAACATGATATCTAAAATGCCCAGTTACAGCAAAAATTACAAGGCATACAATGAAACAGGAATGTGTGATCCAAACATAGGAAAACAACTAGGCCTTAGAAGGGGCATATATGGTGGGTATAGCAGACAAAATGTTATCAACAAAGAGAGAAAGTGTATCTCCAAATGTAAATTCTGAAGTTGAAAAATATAATAACTGAAATGAGAAATTCACCACAGGAATGCAATAGTATATTTGAGCTGGCAGAACAAAGTATCTGTGAACTTGAAGATAGATCAATAGAAAATATATAATCTGAGGAACAGAGCATTTTAAAAACTGAAAAAAACCTCAGAGAAATGTGAAATATCATAAAGTGTACCAACATTGGCATAGTGAGAGTACCAGGAAGAGGGGGATGAAAATATTCCAAAGACATGAACAAAAAATTCAATTTGATGAAAAACATTAGTCTATACATCAAAGGAGCTCAACAAATGCCAAGTAAGATTAAACGAAGAGATTCACACCCAGACATATCATAGTCATATGTTGCCAGCTAAAGACAGGAAAAATCTTGAAAGCAGTATGAGAAAAATGGCTCATGACTCACATCTCCTCACATACAAGGAAACCCCAATATGGTTAACATGTAAAGTTTCATCAGGAACAATGAAGGCCAGAAGACAGAGTGATGATATCAAATTTCTGATATCTAAAAAACTTTCAGCCAAGAATATCCAGCAAAACTATTATTCAAAAATGTAGGTTATAAAGATGTTCCCAGACAAATAAAAATAAAATTAATTGATAACTGACCTGCATTACAGGAAATGCAAAGGAAATTCTTCAAGCCAAAAGCAAGTGACACCAGACAATAATTCAAATTCACATGAAAAAACAAGGAACACCAATAATGGCAATTATGTAGGTACTTAAAATTGACAGTATAATACAATGTTTCTTCTCCTGACTGACTTATTAAAGGAACTGCATAAAACAATATGTATATTATTCTTTTGTTGGGGGTAGAAACACAGCTTTCTTGGAGTAAGGAATGATACCAGATGATATATTGAATCCATCGGCGCAAATGAAGAGAGCCAGAGATGGCATATAAAAAGGTTAATAAACCATGCATCTATATGTGCCCTTTTCTAACCTTCATTAAAGATACATCATATGAAGTAATGATTGTAATGTTTGGGTTTGTAACATGTAGACATTATATATATATTATACATATGTATCCAAAAAATGAGGAAGAAGAGAGGAGTAAAGTTTCTATATTTCTCTGGAAATAATTAGTATAAATATTAAGTAAATTCTGGTAATTTAGAATGTATATTGTCTTGAACCCCTGGCCTCAAGCAATCCTCCAGCCCCAAGTGCTGAAATTACAGATGTGAGCCACTGCACCTGGCTATAATAAATATTACAAGCCCTAGAACAGCCACTAAGAAGAGTAACTTTAAAAAATATGCTTAGGCTTGGCACCTGTAGCTCAGTGGCTAAGGGCACCAGTCAGATACACCAGAGCTGGCGGGTTCGAATCCAGCCCTAGCCTGCCAAACAACAGTAACAACTGAAACCAAAAAGAATAAATGGGCATTGTGGAAGGTTCCTGTAGGCTCAACTACTTGGGAGGCTGAGGCAAGAAAGTCACTTAAGGCCAAGAGTTGGAGGTTGCTGTGAGCTGTGATGCCATAGCACTCTACTGAGGGTGACAAAGTGAGACTCTGTCTCAAAAAAAAAAAAAAAAAAAAAAAAAAAGAAAGTGGATATATATATATATTTAAAACATCACTAAAGGGATCAAAAATATTTCACTAATCAAAGGCACACTATCCTTTACAGTAGCTCCAAAGACAATGATACACATAGGAATATAGCTAATGAAGTATGTGAAAGATCTCTATAAAGAGAGCTATGAAACCCTGAGAAAAGAAATAGCAAAAAACATTAACAAATGGAAGAACATGCCATGCTTATGGCTGGGAAGATTCAACATTGTTAAAAATTGTCCATACTGGAGGGAGGAAGATAGTGGCTGAGTAACAGCTTCTTTGCACCCAAGTATGGTGAGATTGGGGACAGAAGACTCCAGGCATCTATGCTTTGTGAACTTTGCCCAGAAACAACTTTTGGGGGATGCAGGAAGACAGCAAGAGACTTCTTGATCCCAGGAGGAGGACAAAAGCAGTGGAGAACTGGCAAGTGGCTGCGTTCTGTTTGAGGCTGCCACAGCTGTAACTACAATAGCAGCGAGAATGCAGACAGGTTGGGCCTTCCCTTGTGGGTTCTTTTGTTCTTTTGGACATGGGAACTTGGTTAAATTACCTTGGGAGAACTTGAGCAAGAGTGTGGGTGACTTTTAGTATTGCCCAGCATCTGGGATTGAGCTGCTGGACTGGAATGGACCTAGCATTTTTTGGCTGTGGGCCTCCGATGCAGCCATTGTGTGAGAACTGGCCTGCAGGCTCCACCTTCAGAGTCACAAAGCTAGGCTCCAGCTGGGAGGCCTTTGGCAAGTGGTCTAGTGACTGTGAGCAACACCAAAAGCCAGGACTGAGACTTTGGGGAAGAGCGGAGCTTTCAGTGTTTGGCAGTAGGAAGGCTGTCTTGCAGCTTCTGCCCTCAGGGGCAGAGAGTGAGGCCAGTGTTGGCACACCGTATGAACAGGCAGCCACTTCAGGAGAGATCACAGCAACAAGTGCTTTAATTAGAAAGCTTCTGCTTAGCCAAGGTAACTGTTTAAAGGGTCCTTTAAGTGGGCTGAGGAGAGATTTAGGCTCTCAACTCTGTCTGGTTTCAGGGCAGAGGCCCCCAGACTCCATCTCATACAGCTGTATCAGCATTGTGATTAGCACCTCATATCCCAGAAGATTACTTGTGCCCAGACAAGATATACATATATTGCTTTTTTTTTTATTTCAGTGTTTCCCCCCAAGACTTTTCTTTTTCTTCTCCTCTCTTTCTTTTTTTTTCATTAAAAATTAAATTTTTATTTTATTTTTTTATTATACATAAAAATATGCACCATAGATGTAGCCCCACCCATTACCCTCCCTCCCCCAAAGCCTCTCCCCTCCCTTCCTCTTCCTTGATACTTTCCCCATACTCTTGTGGTATAGTTGGGTTATAGCCTTCATGTGAAAGCTATAGTTTAGCTTCATAGTAGGGCTGAGTACATTAGATACTTTTTCTTCCATTCCTGGGATACTTTGCTAAGGAGAATATGTTCCAGCTCCATCCA
>CAUYPK010008940.1:0-16645 GCA_963574355.1 Loris lydekkerianus | reverse complement strand
GCACCGAGTCCCCTCATCCTTCAGGAGGGTCCTCCTCTAAAACCCCAAGGACTTAGGAAATTTCCCTCTGCTGACCCTCCCGGACACACAGGGAGCGAAGCCTCCATCTTTAGGCCTGGGGGCCTTCAGGCTTCTACAAGGCCCAGTTTTGTGTGGCCCTGTCTTGGGGCATGGAGTCCCCTCATGCTTCAAGAGGGTCCTCCCCTTAACTCCCTAAGGCCTGGGAAATTTCCCTCGGCCAACCCTCCTAGGCACACAGGGAGAGAAGCCTCCATCTTTAGGCCAGGGCCCTTCAGGCTGCTACAAGGCACAGTTTTGTGTGGCCCGGTCCTGGGGCACAGAGTCCCCGCATCCTTCAAGAGGGTCCGCCCCTTACTCCCGAGGGCTTGGGGAATTTCCCTCTGCCGACCCTCCCAGGCACACAAGGAGAGAAGCCTCCATCTTTAGGCCTGCGTGGCCTTCAGGCTTCTAAAAGACACAGTTTTGTGCGGCCCCATCCTGGAGCACCGAGTCCCCTCATCCTTCAGGAGGGTCCTCCTCTTAAACCCCAAGGTCTTAGGAAATTTTCCTATGCTGACCCTCCTAGGCACACACTGGAGAGAAGCCTCCATCTTAAGGCCCCCGGGGCCTTTAGGCGCAGTTTTGTGTGGCCCGGTCCTGGGGCTCTGAGTCCCCTCATCTTTCAGGAGGGTCCTCCCCTTAACTCCCGAGGACCTGGGAAATTTCCCTCTGCCGACCCTCCCAGGCACACACGGAGAGAAGCCTCCATCTTCAGGCCTGGGGGCCTTCAAGCTTCTAGAAGCCGCAGTTTTGTGCGGCCCGTCCTGGGGCATCCAGTCCCCTCATCCTTCAGGAGGGTCCTACCCTTAACTCTCTAGGACCCTGGAAATTTTCCTCTGCCGACCCTCCCAGACACACACGGAAAGAAGCCTCCATCTTTAGGCTCGGGGGCCTTCAGGCTTCTACAAAGCACAGTTTTGTGCGGCCCGTCCTGGGGCACCGAGTCCCCTCATCCTTCAGGTGGGTCCTCCCCTTAAATCCCTAGGGCCTGGGAAATTTCCCTTGGCCAACCCTCCCAGGCACACAAGGAGAGAAGCCTCCATCTTTAGGCCCGGGGGCCTTCAGGCTTCTACAAGGCGCAGTTTTGTGCAGCCCCATCCTGGGGCACCCAGTCCCCTCATCCTTCAGGAAGGTCTTCCCCTCAACTCCCGAGGGCCTGGGAAATTTCCCTCTGCCGACCTGAGGCCACCAGCTTCAGACTGAGACTTTGGTTTCCTGAGACGCTGTGGAGAAGGAAAATGGCGCTGGGCCTAATGGCCCCTGCCGGGGAGTCTAGGCCCAAGAGCAGGGTTGGGTCGGGGCAGGGCTATAAGTGGCCTCCTCTTTTCAGGGGCAGGGGCCTTACAGTATTCGGAGGATTGTTCTACCTCAAGGGATCCACCAGGAGACTGAGAAAATCAAGAATGCCTCCCTTGGTCACCACAGGTGGCACCTCCTGTGGCACCTTGGGTAGCACCTCAGACGAAGGCCTAACGGCCAGTAGCCTGGAGGAGGAAGTGACGACTGACCACTTCCTGCTCCGCCCACTTCCCCTCCCTCTTCACAGCAGGGGCAGGGCTGTCTCAAGGCTCCTGTGTCTGGGGGAGGGGCGGTTCCCAGAGGACTCATAATGTGCTTCCTTCAGCTCTATGTAGGCTTTGGGAATTCTCACTCTGCGGAGCTGAGTCAGCAGGCCTCAACCCACGGAGCACCTTGTTTATCTGAACGAATAGAGTAGGAAGTAAAGCGAGCCCAAGCCCAGTGGACAAGCTCGGGACCTGCCAAACTGGCTAAGTGTGCGGCTCTGTGGGCCCCTTCTTATGCAATGGATGGTGCCATCAGTCTGCTTTCAGTGTGGTGTCTTGTTTTGCATTTTTGTTTTTCATGGGTTACCTCTCCTCTCTGAATTGAAACCATCCTCTCAGACTAAAGACTTCTACAGCATGGAACCCGTGCTATGAAGTGCATGCACACTTCATTTTACCACTTCTGCCTGGGATCCCTCATGTATGGCTGATGAAGATAAGTTGGAATGTGGGAGGGGAATAAAAGAGGATAAAGTCTGTGATCTCATATCTTGTTCTTCTTCCTTTCTTTTTAATTTTGAGTTAGTTTTAATGTCCTAGAACCTTGTTCCTTCATGTGTAATAAAAAGTACAGGTCAATAAAAATGAAAATGGTATAATAGGTAATAACCTGGTAAGAGCACAATAAATGATGACTATTATTTTAGCAAGAATTCAACTGGAATTCCAATAGGGCAACACCAATAACAATAGGTACATTTACCATATGGCTTAAAAAATTGTTCATTGTCTTCCCCTCATCTACCCAGTAGGAATTAAGGTTAGCCTGTTAGTTTGCCTGATAGTACCAGTGAATATTGATGATACCAGAATTTCATCCTCAAGGGTTCTTGGTCTCAGTGATTCAAAGAATGAATTCACAGCCCACAGATCAGTAGTAAGATAGGATTTATTTACAGAAAAGGAAAAAAAAAAAAATACAAAAGCTCCAAAGCTCCTTGCAGAGAGAACCCAGGTGGAGGAAAGAGCTCTCTTGCTTCCTCTGTCTGTCTCTCCCTAGCCTCTCTGCTCAGGGGTATATATACTAGCATGGGGTTAGTCGTAACTCAATTGTTACATTTAGCAGCATAGGGTCAGAACTTAAGTTATTGAATGGCTATAATCCCTTTCATTCAGGCCTAGGAAACTTAGAGACAATTCACCAGGCTATGAAATTGACCAGGCCTAGAAAAGGTGGGGTTCCCCATTCAGCTGGAAGTGAAAGTAGAGGAAGACCTAAGGTGCTGGTGTCTCCCCAGCAGTTGTCTAGCCCCTCTGGCCACTGGAGCCTCCTACACCATCCCCCATCCTCTAGCCTGCTGACTCCACTGCTGGCTGCTGCTGCACCAACACCACCAGGGCTAAGGTGGAAGGTTCTGGTGCCACCTATCCTGTATCAATTCTCCCTCTCAGAGTAGAAACTCTAACTGCTATTAGGGAAAAAGGGAAAAGACTTGATCTAACTGCTTCCTGCTGAATTGAGGATGATAGAAGGGGACAGTTAGGGTTTCTCTGGAGAGAGAGCAATCCAGGGGTCTATGATAGAATCAGGTCTTGGACTGGAACCATCTTTACTGTGTGTGGCTTGATGACATTTCTGGAAAATACAAATCTAATTAGCACATTAAAAGGCAAGGGTAGGACAGTGAGAGGAGGGGTTTGGTTACAGTGTTAGGTTAGAAGAACAAAGTCACTGATGCTAAAAGAAAATTATATTAGCATTTTCCTTGCTGTCTTTTAAACAATAATTTTAAATTTTCTTTACGTTCACAAGTGTAGGTAGGTTGTAGTTGATTCTCTTCATGGTTTGCTTCTGTAGAAGGTGGAGGGTTCGAGGATTTTATTCATGAATGATGTATCCAGGAATCTATTTGTATAACTTTAACAGCTGTAGAAGAACATAACAGACAAAGGAACTTACCAAGTTGTTGTAAGGGAAGGTGAATTGGAGGGAAGAGTTCGGTCATGACCAGGTCTCCAGGACAGAAAAGTTCTTTTAGCGTTGAATGTGAAAATGTAGTTGGGAGGTTTTTAAGGATTTGTTGAAATTTAGCAAAAGACATAATATGTTTTATTAATTTTGTAGTTTCTTGATCTAGTAATAAATCATTAGTTCAAAAGGGCCTTCCATATAATAATTTAAAAGGGTTACAATCAAGTTTCTGAGGTAAATTTCTTATTTTAAGGAAAACAGTAGAGAGCAATTTAGTCCAAGAGAGATGAGTCTCTTGAGTTGGTTTTCATAATTGCCCTTTGATTTTATCATTCATTTTTTTCTACCTTCCCAGAGGATTGGGGCCTCCAAAAGTAGTGTAGATGATATTTTATGCCTACGCCTTTAGATATTCCCTGTGTAACATCTGCTTTGAGGGCCAGCCCATTATCATTTTCAAACTTTGAGGGAGTCCAAACCTGGGGATAATCTCATGTATTAAAGCCATTACAACTTATTAGGCCCTTTCTGTTCTGCAAGGGAATGCTTTAACCTGATTAGTAAAAGTATCCACAAATACCAGCAAATATTGTATACTATGTACCTTAGGAAGGTGAATGAAATCCATTTGCCAATCTTCACCTGGATATTTACCTTGTTTCTGTATACCTGGGGGAGCTAAATGGTGATTTGAAGGATTGTTTTTCTGAAATACCTCACATGTCTTTGTTATTTGTTTTATGGTTTTAAGTAAGTTCTTTCCATTATGGAGAGCTTTAGTCATTTGATAGGCATTTTCACTGCCAAAATGAAAAGACTAATGTAAAGTTTTAAGTATTTTCCATTGACTTGCAATAGGTAATAGTAAAAGTTCATTTTTATTTTGTAGCCAGTCTGATGGAAGTAGTGAATAGTTTCTAGATAAAGTCCATTCCATTTCTTTTTGTGTATATTGAGGCATATGATTCTCAAGTGATTCCTCCCAAATAAGGGGTATCACAAGGGGGATTACTGCTTTTTGTGTTGCCATTTTAGTCTCTTTATCAGTAAGTTGGTTTCCTTTACAAATCTCATTTAAGGTCTTTTGGTGTCCCTTACAATGAATAATTGCTATTTCTTGTGGAGTATGAACAGCTTGTAATAACTTGTCTATTTCATGATGGTATTTTATGGGGGAGCCATTAAAAATTAAGTATTGTCTTTTCTTCTAAATAGCAGCATGGGCATGTAAAATGAGGAAGGCATATTTTGAGTTAGTGTATATATTGACTAGTTTGTTCCTCTCAATTTCTAAAGTACGAGTTAAGGTTCTTAGCTCAGCTTATTGTGCACTGGTTCCTAAAGGGATAGATCCACTTTCAATTACAGCATACTGAGTAACTACAGCATAGTCTGCTTTTAGAGTTCCATGTTTTATGAAAGAACTTCTATTTGTATACAAAATCATGTATGGATTGAGTTTGGTCCTTCGCACTTGTTCCCTGGTAGCCCACACTTTTGGATTCATTTTTGTCTTTGATAAGGGAAGGTATAGAACAGGTTCTTGTCCCATATTCATATAAATGGTTGTTCATATGCTTTAGTTAGTATGCCCCCCACCCAAAATGGGGAGCAGGACTTTTAGGCATGATTAGGAAGGCATGAGAGAACAGCCAGTCACCCCAATTGGAGCTTAAAGGCGGAGATAAAAATTTGGTAACTGGCTTTCCAGATAACCCCTGTATAGTTACAGATTTGGGGGATAAAATATCAGGATTAGAGAGGACAGAAAAGGTTGGTCCAGTGTCCAGAAGAAATTCTGTCTCCTGGCCCTCCACTATGAGGCAAACCAGGGGCTCTCAAGGGGTGATGACACACTCTGGAGCCATGAGAATCTGCCCCAGGCACTCTCAGTCCAGTTTGGTTGCTGATGAGATCACTATCCCAGGAGGCCTTCACCTCTGAGGACAGGCCACCCTCCAATGGTTATCTTTGCATTCTGGACAGGGGCCAGGTGGTTTGTCCAGCCGGTGGTGCTGCTTGGGGCAGTTCTTCCTAAAGTGGCCAGCCTGACCACGTTGGAAACACTTGTTCTTAGCTCCTCTGGTTTCCTTCTGTTCCTGAATGGTGCTCATTTGTCAGAGTGCCATTACTAGAGCTGTTATTCTTTTCTTTTCTTTTCTTTTCTTTTTTAGCTCTTCTCTCTTTTTCCTCCTCTTTCTCCTGATCTCAGTTATGAAAGACTACAGTGGCTGTTTTAAGATTCTCCATGTTATGATCTGGGCCTAGAGCCAATTTCTGGAGTTTTCTTTGCATGTTTGGGGTCACCTGAGTGATAAATTTATCTTTTAACATAATTTGGCCCTCTAAGGAGTTGGATGTTAACTGAGTGTGTTTTCTCATCGTTTTCCTAAGCTGATCAAGAAAGGCTGAGGGACTCTCATTTGGCTCCTGGCAAACAGTAGAGAACTTAAAATAATTCATAGTCTTTTTCTTAAATGGGAAAATGTTTACACTACCAGTCACCTTGTTTCTCAGAGTCCCATTCTGGATCCTCAAAGGGTATTGCCTGTCTTCCTGTGGGGTATCTGTCCCTTTCCCCAGGAGACATACTGCCATCAGTATTGGACATGAACCACAAATCACTCCACTTTCTAGCTTCATCTAAGACTTCATTTTTTTCATTAAAAGTTAAAATTTGATTTAGTAGTAACATTACATCTCTCCAAGAGAGGTCAAAGCTTTGTCCTAACCCTCAGAGAATATCTGTGTACTTACCAGGGTCATCAGAAAATTTTCCTAAATCAACCTTAATTTACTTTAAATCTGCCAGAGAAAATGGAGTGTATACTCGTGCACTTCCCCTTTCTCCACTCATAGTCTCAACCAAGGGACCCAAAGAAGGATATGGTTGCCTTCTGGGGGTCCCTGTAGGACCAGAAAAGACTCTTGGGACAGCCTCCCTCCTGGGGTTTTCTGAACACATGCATGGAGAAAGGTGTAGAAGTAGATGGTGGGTTTGAACTAAGTGGTGATGGCATCTGTCTTGGGAATCCCTCACCATTTGGGGAAGTTACTACAGCCAGGAGACCTAAATCTATCTGGCAGGTCTTATACAGTTGGGGATTGGCCCTGAGGAAAAAGAAAGTTTGCACATAGGGCACTTCAGACCACTTTCCTTCTTATTTACAAAAAATATCTAACTGAAAAATGGTATCATAATTTAGAGTACCCTCTGGGGCCATCGTTCACCAGTGGAGAGTTGATACTGAGGCCAGGCCTAGCTGCAGAAGAAAACCATACATTCTGTCTTCAGCTTCTGGGGATCAAACGTCTCAACATAGCCCAGCGGGGTGTTTCGGCAGCAAAGGCTGAAATATCAGGTATCCGGGAGCCTAGTCCCACTTGATGACAGTTCTCTTGGCAAGAGAACATTTTACCTGGGTGTTCTCTTAGAGAGAGAACGTTACCTCTCTGTGGGAAAGAACAAACGTCCAGCATTTTAATCAATTCCACCCTGTATTCCTGGGTTGTCAAAGCATCCTCTGACCAACCCAAGAAGTCTTCTGGCCAAACAAAAGGAGGCATCCTTTCAATGCTTGGGGAAGAATTCCTGAGGAGAGTGACCTCTTCAGCCCCTGCGCTTGTCTGGAATTAGCTACTCTTACCAGTGTAGTGCTTAGTACCCGCTGGTTCTCCTGTGTTTATTACTTGCTGGCAGGCATTGCAGCCTGAGAAATCAGGTATCAGGGAGTCTGGGCCCACCTGATGCAAGTTCTGCCTCTTTCTGCGTCGGCACCAGAGTATCAATCCAAGTGGGGATGAGCCCCGCCCTGGAGAAAATGGCTGTGTCGTGCTGTGCTTACACATTTAACCTTTTATAATTTCTATAATCTGTTTTCAAATCCCCAGTAGTAAAGGAAAATAGGCTTTCTGTCATGAGCAGGACTTAAATGCTATGTTATCCAACCTCCCTTCATTCCCAAAGGTTAGCAAGGCAACAATAATTAAACTCAATGACAAATCAGAGTTGAGAGACACTATAAAACTTTTGCATTATAGTTACAATTAGAAGAAGTCTTGGAATTATTTTAAACTTCCCTGTTTACACCAATAAACCAGAAGAAATCAAATACCCAGGGTCATTTTCATTGCTTTTCTTTATTTTCAAGAGACTGAATGGTAGCTGGAGGTTTAAGGCTGTTTTTGCCTTGGGAAGTTGCCCTTGTCTTCCCTTCACAGGCTCTGGTTGCCCAGACAAGCTGTGGAGGGGAGTCATTTTGCCCTTTGTTTGGAGCTGACTAGAAGTTAATATGGTTCAGCCTTTTTTCTCAGACACATAAATTTGCAATGAAAAGTAATAAAAAGGACCTTACAACACACCTACAACATTTGAAACACCCTTAAAACATCTGAAACATACTTCTGAAAAATACCAGAATAAACCAATACAAAATTAACTAAATACATTAGCAATCCTTTACCAACTTTCAAATAAAGCATATGTACTGTCAAGGAGAGAGAGAACCAGAAGAGGCTATAGAGATAAATAGGAAAAATTTGGGACCATGGAAGAGAAGAGAGGATAGTAAAAGCTGGGAGAGCATGATTTTCCGAAGGCCATCCCCTGTCCTGAGATCAGAACCATTGCTGGGGACTCCAGTGCCTCTGGGTGTTACCTCCTTGCTTGGCTCTCAACCAGGGAAAAGGAGTAAATACAGAACAGGTTCAAAAGTCTTCTAACATTCCCTTCAGCTCCTTTCTGGAGACAAGGGGAATTAGAAAGTTCGTTCCCCAGCAGCCTCTTGCTCATGACCTAGAGGTCAGCAGCTGCACTATGCACATTTACCGGCTGATGGGTATCAAAATTATTAGTCTCCAGTATTATAACTATAGAGAAAATCAGGATAGAGGTAAGTGGTACCATTACTTACCACAGAGCCTCTTCTTTCCCCACACGGACCCCCAAATATGATACCGAAATTTCATCTTCAAGGGTTCTTGGTCTTGGTGATGCTAAGAATAAATCCAGGGACCACAGATCAGTGGTAAGACAGGATTTATTTACAGAAAAGAAAAAAAAAAAAAAACGCCAAAGCTCCTGGCAGAGAGAACCCAGGTGGGGGAAAGAGTTCTCTCACTCCCTCTGTCTGATCACCCCCCACCCCCACCCACGCTCTCTGCTCAGGGGTATATATAGTCACATGGGGTTATTTAGCCCGAACTTAATTGTTACATTTATCAGCATGGGGCCAGAACTCAGTTAATGAATGCCTACAATCCCTTTTATTCAGGCCTAGGAAACTTATATGAAATTGACCAGGTCATGAAATTGCCCAGGCCATGAAATTGACCAGGCCTAGAAAAGGTGGGTTTCCCCCATTCAGCCAGAAGTGCAAGGGGAGGGAGACCTAAGGTGCTGGTGTCCCCAGCAGTTGTCTGGCCCCTCTGGCTACTGGAGCCTCCTATGCCCCCCTCCCCACCCTCCAGCCAGCTGGCTCCACTGCCGGTTGCCACTGCACCAACACTGCCAAGGCTAAAGTGATAGGTTATGGCACCACCTGTCCTGTACCACTGAGACTCAACTATACTCTATTCTCTTGTCTAACCCACAGGAAAACAGAGGACCAGGAAATTTGTGAAGCCGAACCACAGATACACTGTGGATGTGCTGTGTCTAGGACCAGGGCTCTTTTTATGGACTATCTCTTTCATTTATATGATCCTTTAGGTTTACAAGGTACTCCTCAGGTCTATGACCTTGCTTATTACACTGTATCACTCAGATCATGGAAATGGCTTATGCCCATCCCCCATTTTGTCTTTGGGAGATTTTTTTGCATTCTCCAACTTGTATTGTAGCAGCTGATTGTGTATTGACCTTTAAATTAAAAACAACAACAACAACAAAAAAAAAAACAGTATGTGTACACACAGGTATGAGTATGTGGAAAAAACAGCAGCAGCTCTCCCTGGATAACCCAGTGTAGGCCACACCCTGGCAAGCACAAAGCACAATGGGAGATGCTCTTCTCACCTGAGTTACTTCCTACATTTTAATGCTAAGGAGCTCAAAAAAGGCTTACTTTTTGAAAGAGGTCTGGGAACATTTATAGGCTACCCTTTAATGAGTATCATTTTAAAATAGAAGGGCTACCCATCTTCATGTAGTTTTTGAAGTAAATTCTTCCAAGAATTAAGAGTGAAGACAATTCCTTTCTCCTCCTGGAATTTTTTCTTCTTTTTATTTTTTATTTTTTATTTTTGTGAGGTTACTATATTAAGGTATAGGTAAAAAACATTAAAAAAGATAAAGGGTACATTTTGCATGTGAAGGAGGAAATCAGACAATAAATGCAAAAAAAAAAAAAAAAAAAAAAAATAGCCTCTGTAGAAATTAGCTTTAAACTGGGCTAGCTGTCAAGGGCCTTTTCTGGAATAGGCCAAGGAAGATAAATCCACTTTGGTTTTTAAGGCTTTAGTCAGCTCTGCCACCAGCAGCTCATGGAGGGACATACTGTCCTGAGAGTATACCTAGTTTTTCCCAGTCCAATTGTAGCCCTTGGGCCCACTGGATGGAACAGATAACCAGATCTGCTTGTTTGGAGTCTGCTTATTGATCACATGGGTTCCTTGATCTCCACCCAGTTTAATTGCTAAGATGTCACTCCCAAAGGAGACATCCTAGTCCTCAAATGTGTAAGGCTTGTCTGCAAGGTCTTCAAAAAACTGTGCTAAGGAGTCCAGTGTTTCCTCTGTTAGTCTCTCATAGATGGTCTCATCTAGAGAACCTGGCTTTCCCAAAGTTTCTGATTTCCTCAAATTTATCAGATAGTCACTCTGCTTTTTGACATCCAGAATCTGATGGAGGCAGTGGAGGTTCAGTCAAACTGGTGGGGCAGAGCACGCAGGCCTTGGCGGTTCCAGTGGGGAGGCCCCAGTGGCATCAGAGCAGAGCAGACTCTGCTGGTCGCCGGGCAGAGGTAAAGGCCTAGGCCAGGATCTCATCCCTTCTGAAGTCTAGAGCCCTTAAGTCCTCACTCCAGGCCCTCGTACTCATTGCCTCTGTCACAGTCTAGAATTTTTCCCTCTCCAGCCATGGACTGCAACATCAACCAGGAGAAAATGCAAGGGGCTCCTTATTCTGATAGTTTTGACTGTGATTGCTCTTGGCTGACACCAGTAGCAATTTCCAAATGTTTCAGTAAATTCATAATTCTGGGTTTTTTTTTTTTTTTGCAGTTTTATAAATTTGTAAATTCATAATTCTGTTTTTTTTTTTTTTTTGCAGTTTTGGCCAGGGCTGCGGTTGAACCCACCACCCCCAGTATATGGGGCCAGCACCTTACTCCTTTGAGCCACAGGTGCCACCCCCAAATTCATATTCTTATTATATACAATACACTGAAATATTTGCTATTCTGTTTTAGTTTGTACCTTATATTCTATTCAGATGATCATAAAAATAGCCAGTCCTCATGAGCTAAACAGATTTTATGTAGTAATTACTGCAATGTCTGAACTCATACTACTTTAACTAACCCAAATATTTGTTTTATGGGATCTGAGGTGCTACTTCAAATTGTTCAAGTGAAACAATAGAAACTAATTGTCCAAGGCACATTGGAGGAAGCAAAGGCCAAACTTTAAAATCATTTCTTCAATGAATCTTACCATCTGCATTGCACTGCATACTATGGCCCTTTCTATGCTTCAGAGCATGCTTCTGCACATGCACCAATTTAACAGAGACTTAGTTTGCCTCAAGGCTTCTCATGTTGTTGTTTATCACATTGCTCTTTGTTTATTTCTTCTTTACCTTTTCCAGGGTCAGTTTTGGGAAGGGGAAAGAATAGCCCTAGCTTGGTTGTCATCTTGGAAGCCATGAATAAGGAATTGTATTTGTAAATAATTTAAGGTAAATTGACATTTCTACAAATCAGACATACTTCATTTTGTTGCACTTTGTTATATTGTGCTTCTTTGATGTTGTGTGTTTTACAAATTGAATGTTTATTGCAAAGTTGGTAGTGTATGGGTGACATTTTTCCAACCGTGTGTTCATACTTTGTGTCTCTGTGGCATATTTTGGTAATTCGTGCAATATTTCAAGGTTTGTAATTATTAGATTTTTTATGGTGATTTATGATCAGTGATATTTGATATTACTATTATAACTGTTTTGGAGTGCCACAAACTTCACCCTTATCAGATGGTGAACTTATCTGATAAGTGGTGTATGGGTTCTGACTGCTCTACCATGGCTATTCCCTGGTCTCTCGTCCTCTCCTCAGACCTCTCTATTTCTTGAGGCACAATAATATTCAAATGAGTTCAATTAACACCTCTAAGTGTACAAGTGAAATGAAGTGTCACATGTTTCTTTCTTTAAATCAAAAGCTAGAAATGAGGCTCGGCACCTATAGCTCAGCGGCTAGGGTGCCAGCCACATACACTGAAGCTGGTGGGTTCAAATCCAGCTCAGACCCACCAAAAAACAATGAGAACTACAACAAAAAAATAGCCAGGTGCTGTGGTGGGTGCCTGTAGTCCCAGCTACTTGGTAGGCTGAGGCAAGAGAATCACTTAAGCCCAAGAGTTTGAGGTTGCTGTGAGTTGTGACGCCACGGCACTCTACCGAGGATGACAAAGTGAGACTCTGTCTTCAAAATTAAAAAAAAAAAAAGCTAGAAATGATTAAGCTTAGGGAGGAAGGCATGCCAAAAACTGAGATGGGCCAAAATCTAAGCCTCTTATGCCAAAGATCTAGCCATGTTGCAAATGCAGAGGAAATGTTCTCAAAGGAAATTAAGAGTATTATTTCTAGTGAACATTCAAATAATAAAAAATCAAAACAACACTTGCAGCTTTTAAAAATAGAAGTAAAGCAGAATAAAAAAATCAGGAAAAAAAAATTGTATTGTTGGTATGGAGAAGGTTTGAGTGATCCAGATAGAAGATCAATCCAGACACAATACTCCCTTAAGCCGGAATCTAATCCAGAGCAAGACCCCATCTCTCTTCAGTTCTGTGAAGTTAAGACAGGTAAAGAAAGTGCACGAGAAAAGTTTGAAACTATCAGAGGTTAGTTTATGAGATTTAAGGAAAAAAGCTGAAATATGAAAAAATATGAAAATGCAAGGTGAAGCAGCATGTGCTGACATAGAACCTGCAGCAAGTTATTCAGAAGGTCTAGGTAATTGATAAAGGCAGCTACTCTAAGCAAAAGATTTTCAATGAATATTTAACAGCATTAAGCTAGAAGAATATACATCTAGGGCTTTTATAGTTAGGGAGAAGTCAATACCTGGCTTCAAAATTCAAAAGACAGTCTGACTCTGGGGCTAATGTAGTTGGTGACTTTATGTTGAAGCCAACTCGTTGACCATTCCCAAAATTTGAGGACCCTAAAGAATTATGCTAAATTGACTCTACCTATGCTCTGTAAGTAGAATAGCAAAGCCTAAATGACGCCACATCTATTTATGGCATAGTTTACTGAATATTTTAAGCCCGTTGTTGAGACCTGCTCAGAGAAAAAGAATCCTTTTGGCTCAACGACTGAAGCTCAGCAACTAGCATGCCAACCACATACATCAGAGCTAACAGGTTCAAATCCAGCTCTGGCCTGCCAAACAACAATGACAACTACAACCAAAAAATAGCTGGGTGTTGTGGCAGTTGCCTGTAGTCCCAGCTACTTGAAGGCAAGAGAATCACTTAAGCCCAAGAGTTTGAGGTTGCTGTGAGCTGTGATGCCATGGCACTCTACCGAGGGCGACAGCCTGGGACTCTATCTCAAAAAAAGATTCCTTTCAATATATTACTACTCATTAAAAATATACATAGTCACTTGAGGCCTCTGATGAAAAGAGGCCTCCTACAAGTAATGTTTTCATGCCTCCTGGCACAATATGCATTTTGCAATTCATGGACCAAGGAGTTACCTTGTCAAGTTTTACAATTTAAGAAATACATTTCATAGATTATAGCTACCAAGGACAGTGGGATTCCTCTGACAAATATGGACAAAGTAAATTGAAATCCTCTTGGAAAGTATTCACCATTCCAGATGCCGATAAGAAATACATTTACATTTAAGAAATACATTTACTTTATGATTCATGGGAAGGGGTAAAAATATCAACATAATAGTAGTTTAAAATAAATTGTTGCAATCTTCGTGGATGGCCTTGAGGGATTCAAGACTTTAGTGGAGGAAAGCACTGCAGATAGAGTGGCAATAACAAGAATACTAGAATTACATGTGGAAGATATGACTGAATCACTGCAATATGATAAAATTGAATGAATGAGGGGTTGCTTCTTGTGGATGAACAAAGAAAGTGGCTTCCTGAGGTAAAATCTACTCCTGGTGAAGATGCTGTGAACACTGTTAAAATGACAATAAAGGATTTAGAACCTGACATAAACGTGGATGTTAAAGCAGTGATAGGGTTTGAAAGGATTGAGTCTAATTTTGAAAGAGGTTCTACTGGGGGTAAAAATGCTATCAAACAGCATGGCATGCTACAGAGAAATCTTTTATAAAAACAAGAATCAACTGATGTGGCAAACTTCATTGTTGTCTTATTTTAAGAAATCGTCAAAGTCACCCCAGCCTTCAGCAGTAATCAACATTGGGGCAAAAGCCTCCACAAGCCAAAAGATCATGACTCACTGAAGCCTCAGATAATTGTTGGCATTTTTTAGCCAGAAAGTATTTTTAGTTAGAGTACGTACAGTCTGCTGCGTCTTCATCTTCTTCTTCTGTTTTTTTTTTTTTTTTTTTTTAGATATAATGTAATTAACAGACGTAATAGACTATAGCATGAACATGACATTTATATGTGCTGTGAAACCAAAAAAAGTAATCATATGATTTGTGATATTATCTTTATTGCAGTCATCTAGAACTGAGCCCTCAATGTCTCAAGTTTGCCTGTATTCTGTTTCCCTGAATAAACTTAGCTCATTGCTATATTTGGCTTTTTTTTTTTTTTTTTTTTTTTTTTTTTTTCTCTCACATTTGTAAGTAAATTTTTACTGTTGCCTCCATAAAGGTCTCTTAAATTTCGGTAATTTTCAATTTAGGTGCATTTTAGACATTGTTGCTGTTGTGAATGATATATTTTCATTTCACAGATCTTGTTTATTTTGGTATTAGTGTGGCTTTTACTGGCTATGCATTCCAATTCAGATTTTTGATGCCAAACGTCCATACTTCTGTGTTTTTCCAGACGTTATTGGAGATGGTGATAAACACTTCAAAATTTTGCTCATTTGTTTGTATTTTGCCATATGGAAATTGCATTCGTATGTAAGTTTGCTAAAAGTTATTACCTTTGAATTTATGTTGAATTTATATAAAAGGTTTTTACTCCTGAACATGATTACATGACTTTTTTCTACCCTCTTATTGTAGTCAATAACACTACACTACTTCTTTTACTAACATGATTATCGTCTTTGTATTTTGGGGACACAGCCGAATTCTTTACTAATTCACCACTACATTAGCTATGCAATGGAGTTATTTGTGATATTTGTTTTTGAGTGTATTTGGCTCAAGTGCTCCTTTGACAGGTATCTTTATCTGGTATTTGCATCAAGGAAAGCTACCTTTTTAAAATTAATGAATAATTTCTCACTTTCTGTACAGTTTGGAATAGTTTATTTAATATGCTATTTTTTTTTCTTTACCATTTGATACAACAAACCTAGCTAGTTTGGAAACATTTTGAAAGTGTATTGGGTTTTCATTGCAATTTTACTTTGTATTGTTCAGTTAAGTTTTATATTTTTGTAAACCTTTCAGTTATCTATGCGGTATTTTGATAATTTTTCTACCTAAATTAGGTATTTTCAAATTTAAAGACATACTTATAATAAAATAATTTTATCATTGAAATTCTCAAACATACACCATAATACAGAAAATACAATAATGAACCCAGTATATCTGGCATTCAACAAAAACAAAAACAAAAACAATCCTCAATAGTTATAGTAAGAAGCTTGGTCAGATAAAAGTTTGTTTATGTATTGTCAAGACCACTCTAGAAATTACATTGCATTTCAGTTAGAATATACAAAATGTTTCTTTTCTTCTTTGTGGTGATGTTGGTAATCACTGAGAATCTTCGCTCCCATTAAGTAATCCATTAAGGGCTACAGAATGGTTATTCTATCTTTCCTTTGTTCTATATTTAAAACCTCCCCCCCACCATTTGTTATTCTTGTGTAATGGTAAATGCATTTATTATATTATATTATTTTATATTTACAATACATATTATATTATTTAAATCTCTTCTGTAGGTGTATTTTGTAGAACTTTATTTAAATAATATCCCTATCTCTATTTCTTTTTTTATAATTGATAACATCTACAAAAGGGTTTTATGTAAATATGGGAGATGCTATTAAAAAGGAATACTATGTAAAACATGTTAAATAAATCTTTTCCAAAACCGGTTTTTATTAGTTAAATCTACTGTCTTCTAATTCATCATTTTTATACTTAGATTCATTATTTTCTATTTCCTAATTGTTTGGGCTTAATAGGCTATTGCCTCTGTAGCTCTTGAATCATTTGGATGTTTTAAATGTTTCTTTTTCTGATAAATCTATTTAAGGCTTTAATCTTTCTGAGCACCACATAGGCTGTCTCCATTAGGCAATACTGTGGAACTTTATGTCTAAAGTTCAAAATTGTTAAAAGTTGAATAGTATCTCCATTATGCTCTTATAATTATTTTATATATTTTTTTTAATTTTTTCAAATTAATATGAGGGTACAATTTTTTTTTTTTTTTTTTTTTTTTTTAGATTATAGAATGCTTTAACTTTATTTTTTTTTTTTTTTTTTTTTTTTTTTATTGTGGAGAAGGGGCAGGGAAAGAAGGCGGGGGAAGAGGTGAGTGACAGGGTCGGGCCAGTGGCATGGTACCACATTGGCTCTATCTAGGTAGAGGCAGTTTCAGGACGGGCCTTGCTGAGTCGTTGCTACACGGAAGTAGCTCGATGGATCTGCTTCTAGTCAGGCTCAGGAAGTTGCACTAGGCCTCAGGCACATGGCAGGGCCCAACAATTCCCTCTTGTTTTTTGTATGGCGGAAAAACATAGC
>CAUYPK010008938.1:0-10899 GCA_963574355.1 Loris lydekkerianus | reverse complement strand
GCAGCTCAACTGAGCACCAAGTCCAAGAACACCAAAAAAGTTCACAGGTAAGGCCTTTCCAGTTTGCAGTCTCACTGCTGCTTGTACTCACAGTTGCCGGCGTGATTAGGTTGATCGAACACACGCAGCCACTTGCCAGTTTTTCACTGTTTTTGTCCTCCTCCTGGGGTCCAGAAGTCACTTGCTGGCTCCCTGTATCCTCAAAGGGATGATCGTAGGCAGATCCCACTGGCCAGAGATGTCTTGAGTCTTGTCTCCCCTGACTCGCCGAGCACAGTTGCAGGGAAGCTGTTACTCAGCCGCCATCTTTAATCCAATCTCCCTAAACGTTTTATTAACTGTAGAAAACACGAAACTCCA
Organism: Loris lydekkerianus; assembly: GCA_963574355.1. Lineage (NCBI taxonomy): Eukaryota > Metazoa > Chordata > Mammalia > Primates > Lorisidae > Loris > Loris lydekkerianus. The sequence goes on along the minus strand of CAUYPK010008938.1, from coordinate 10,539 downwards.
AATACTTTTCTCATTTTGATTTCCAAATTAGTTGAAAGTTTGAGTGCAAATTTATAAGCAAAGTTTTGTAGTCTTGGTTTGTGGATTGTTATAGCCTTCTTATTTTTTTCTTTGAGGAGATGTTGGTTTCTGGAGCACTGGAGCAGAAGGCAAGAGGCTGGGGGCTTTGTCCTGGCCCTGCCATCAGTCAATTGTGTGATCTTGGGGCCCTGGGAACTCTCATGTCAAACAAGGGGTCAAGCTTAGATAGTAAGTGTGTGACTCTCCATTTTCCTAGAACTTTGACGTGTAGGGGAAGGGGGAGTCACTACTGATAATGGAGGCCCTGGATGGGTGAGGTGGGTGGAGGTTAAGTCCTCTCCCAGAGCCAGGGAAGGGCCCACACTGCCTGCCCAAAGGTCCTCACAATGAGGATACAAAAAACTGGGGTGGGGGAACAGTAGTGTTGCAGGGCATGAGGAAGGTATTGGGATGTGGTGGTGGCACTGGGCTCTCAGAGAGTGACCCGTAGTGAAAAGTATCTGGAGTTTCGTGTTTTCTATAATTAATAAAACGTTTAACTTTCTTGATGGTCTTATTGTCATCATTCTTTAGCTATGTCTGTCTGTCGGGGGTCCAGTTGTTTCTTCTGATGAGGAGAAGATGCCCCTGGTGATGCTGTCAAAGACAACAGAGGAGTTAGAATAATGAGGGGCAGAGTGCACTACTATTGAGCTTTCTTCACAAATATTTTTAGACTTGCTTTTAAATATATATTCTGTTTATTGAGCATCTACTATGTTTCTAGCATCAACTGGTTATTTTCAGCCAGATGTGGGGGCTCACGCCTGTAATTGTAGCACTTGGGAGGCCAATGAGGGTGGATTGCTTGAGCTCACAGGTTCGAGACCAGTCTGAGCCAGAGTGAGAACTTGTCTCTAAAAATAGCTGGGCACTGTGGCAGGTGCCTATAGTCCCACGTACTTGGGAGGATGAGGCAAGAGAATAGCTTGAGCCCAGGAGATTGAGGTTGCTTTGAGCTATGATGCCATAGCATTCTACCAAGGGTGACAAAGTGAGACTATCTCCAAAAAAAAAAAAAGAAAAGAAAAGAAATTCAATACTTGTGAAACTTTATGAATAATAACTACTTGTTTCATGGTGAGCAGACCCTTGCAAACCTATCCCCAAAGGCAGAGTGAGCTGAGAGGCTGAAGAAAGAGGTTCACAAATCCAGTTGCTCAGAAAGAAACATTTAACAGGAATTTACAGTAAGAACAGAAGTCACGAGTTGGTGGATACCTGCACTGTAACCCCCAGACTCAGGGCTTATAAACCACAGGGAATTTACCCAGGGCAGGATTTATGGAAAGTACATGAAAGTGGAAATCTCAGAGGTGTTCCTGGAACTGGGGTTAATCAGAAGTTAACATAGCAGGTGAGTATCCAAAAAGGAGTTGCTTTAGCCCCCACACCACTATTTATCGTTCACCTACTTTTAGGGAACTAGACATTCATTATTGCCAGTCCTCACAAATTCTGTCATTGCCCTGGGGGCCAGAAGCCCAAGTCAGACTTCACTGCCCACCACTGGTTTTTAGAGTTAACACAATCACTATTCCAGTACACACGGGAGAAAACTGATGGGGAGTCATTGATGTGTCCAGGAACCCACACTGTCCAGCATTGACGCCAGAGCAGCTCAGCCCATCCACTTTCTGCTCCAACAACTGTCATGACCTCACTAAGTTCTTCCTCCCAAGTCAAACTGGGAGCCAAGTTTCCAAGTGTCCCAGCTTCTGTGACAGGTTAGCAAATCCCAAGACAGCTGAGAGCACTTCTGGGGAGGGACTGTCGCACTTTGGAAGGCTGACCCAGGCTGTGGGGTAAGTTTAGGAAGCTGGGAACACCAGAGTCTTCCTCTGAGTTCATCTATAGTTCGTTGTCCCCAGGAAACCACCTTCCGAGGAGGAAAAAAAAAAGGTTACGGTAAGTACAGAAATGCTTATGAAAGGCCTAGAAGAGACTGTACAAAAGCTCTGAATGCTGTTCACAAAATAAACAGATTAGGAAGAGAAATGAAGGTGGCCCTGTACCAGAAAGGAAGGGTATGTAATTAATAACAGCAAACAAAAGGAATCAAGAATAAAGCTGATGTTTGGCTTTTGTGCTTTTTGTTGTTCTACTTTACAAAATGATTCTTTCGTGTCAGTGCTTTGCTATAAATATAGTCTAATTTCCATTACCTCCTGCGAGCAGTGGGCAGATTTTATCCATGTCTTATTTTGTGTCAGAAAGACAGGATATTTAATACACACTGACTGCGTTCAAGAGTCAGCCAGGGTGTTGAGTTCATTCCACCAAGTCGTCCTTCCAGAGTATAGCCATGGTCACGTCATTTTCACTCTCCTCTTGTTCTCAGAACTCCTGCTGGAGATGCTCATCCATTGGGGGAACTGAATTAGAAGGCAGAGGAGTGTGAGTCTCAAAGACCAGCCCAGAGCAAGCATTGTGGAGGTGGGGACAGTGCAGAGGGGATCTGGAGGCTGCATCTGGAGGGGCAGATGGAGATTGTCCACCATGGTGCCCGTGTGAAAGCTTGGAGGGGATCGACAAGGAACTCAACTTGGCTTTGAACTTGAGTCATTGCTTTTGTAGATGAAGAGTAGGGCTTGTTAGCAAGCCCTGTTCCTCCCACAGTATGTCCTCAGGATCCTTTCAAGGATGGAAAACTATACCTGCTCATGGACAGAGTACTGACTAGAAGCCAGGAGATCTGGTGTCTGGGGGGATTTCTGCCACATGGGGTGTGTGGCTGTGGACAGGTCCCCTTCCTAGGCCTGATTCCTCATCCATGAATTCATGGGATTTAACCTGATTTGGGGGGGGGGGAGAGGTCATCCTTCCTCGCACATCAGAATCTCTCAAGAAACTACAGAAACCATCTCCCTGACTCAGCCCTACCCCCAGAGCTTCCATTCACCTGGCCTGGGCCTGGGGGCTTCATAAACACACCCTGGGGGTCTCATGTTTGGCAGAGTTTGGGAAACACTGGGCTAGATAGACCACCACATCTAGTTCTGGAATTCCACTTCTGGGGACTAAGGCCTCTTCAGTTCTAAGATGTCAACTCTCCATGGAAAAACACAGAAGGAAATGGGCATTTTGTTGATCTGATGGCTCATTTGCGATAATCATTTATTTGCTCCAATAGTCTTTAGATTGCCATAGCTCTCATGCCCATCTTCATAGATGAATTAATTGAGGTAAAAACCCTTGCCTTTCCTCTGTCGATACTGAGCACCTACTATGACAGATACCGTTGTAGGGACACAACGAACAAAGCAGGTCAACTCCCTGTCCTCACGGAGTTGAGGTGGATAATTGGGTCTCTTTAGAGAGACCCTGGTTTTCCTGGGATCATTAACCCCTGCTAGTTATTTTTAACCTTCCCTTTCACTCTCTAAGTGATATAGTTTTATTCCATAGGTAATAAATACATGATATAGATGTGAAATGGAGAAAATAACCACAGCATTATCTTCTTTAAAATGTGCCATGGCTTATATATTTATTTCTCAAAGTCTTAAGCATTTAAGTGCTATGGCTGACTTATTTGGGAGGATGGTTGCTTGTTTGGGTGGTCAAAAAATGCCTCCCCAAGGAGGCGACATGTGAGTTGATATATAAAGGGCAAGCAGTAGCTGGCCATGCAGAAACCAGGGGTGGTGTTCTGGCCATGGGAACAGCTAGTGCAAAGGCCATGGGATAGAAATAAGGTTATCGTGTCTGAAGGGTGAAAGAGCCACTGTGGCTGGTGCCCAGTGATTGCCTGGGGGTGGAAGTAGATGAGGTTTAGAAGTAGAAAGGGCAGGTCTTGAGGACTTTGTTGGCTATGGGAAGGTTGGATTTTATCCTCAGAGCAATAAGGCTTCCGAAGTGTTTACGCTGGGGGTAGCTCTGATTTATTTCAGAGAGTGGTCCTAAGCCAGGAGTGATTTTTCCCCAGGGAACATTTGGCAATGCCTGGAGACATTTTCAGTTATTACAATTGGTGTCAGGGGAGGTATTACTGGAATGTACTGGGTAGGGGCCAGGTATGCCGCTAAACATTCTACATTGGACAGGACCTCACCCCTACCCCAGGAAATACTGTTCAGCCACAAATGTCAGGTCTTTAGAAGATCACTCTGCACTGTTGGTAGGGATGTGAAATGATGTAGCCGTTATGAAAATCAGTATGGCGGTTCCTCAACATGTAAAAATAGAATTTCCATATGATCCCGCAATACCACTTCCAGGTATGCATCCAAAAGAATTGAAAACAAGATCTCAGAGATATATTTGCACACCCGTGTTCACAGCAGTATTATTCACAAGAGCCCAAAGGCAGAAGCGAGCAGAATGCCCATCAGTGGGTGAATGGATAAGCAACATGTGGTCTGTACACACAGTGGGACATCGTTCAGCCTTCATAAGGGAGGAGATTCTGACACACACCTCACCATGGATGGACCTTGAGTGCACGGTGCTGAGTCATGTGGGGACACGTGCTGCACAACCAACCTTATACGAGGTGCCCAGAGTGCTTAACTTCTCAGAAACAGGAAACAGAACGCTGGCTGCTAGGGGTGGGGGGAAGGGGAAATGGGGAGCTGTTTAACGGGTGCAGAGTTTCAATTTTGCAAGATGAAAAAGTTCTGGAAATTGATTGCACAATGATATGAATATACTTACCCACTGCTGGGCTGCACACTGAAAAATGGTTAATATGATGCATTTTATGTTATGTATTTTGCCACGTTTAAAGAAAGGAAATAGCTCTCTGGTTGTTGGGTGGAGAATGGACCGTTGAGTGGTTCCTGTGGATGCAAGGAAGCTGGTAAGCAGGCTGTGCAGCCATCCAGACCAGAGGTGATAGACATACCTGGGCAGATTTAGGGTATCTCTTTGTGACAGAGCCAGAGGACCTGCTGAGGTTTAGATGTGAGAATGAGCTGATACACCCAAAGTCACTCAGCTGCTAATGGCAGAGTGGGAGCCAGCTCCGAAGCTCACACTCTCCTCCTCTTCAAAGACCCCCCCCCCCACTGTTACCCCTGTGGACTAGACATCTCACTGGGACATTGGTCACCACTTTGGGCCACTTCATGCTATTGGACAAGGGATAATACTGACTTCTAAAAATGCATGACAGGTATTTCTCAAAGCCATAGCTTTAAAACGCTGGTTGGATGGCAGGCCACTGCATCTGAGCTGCTCTGTCTGCCGGCAGCTCAGTCTCACTGTGGCCCTTGCAGTTTTTGTACGGCTTTAATTTTGATGGCAGCACAGAGTTTGCCTATGGTTTTATGTACTTCCCGTGGATGGGAATCCCATAGCTTATTCCCGATGGCAGCCAAGACCCTTCTAGACATTCCTTAGATACCTGGTGGGGGGCAGCCAGAAGGTTTATTTTCACCCCTCTTCCTTAAAGGTTAGGTTGCTGAGAAACCAGACCAACATCAGAGAAAGGGCTTCCTGGGGTGCCTGAGGCCCAGCTCGTGTTAATGGACACACATTACAATCCAGCTTCTGTGGTTGCCTGAGTTCTGAAGAGACCGTGTGACCAGTGTGTTCTCTTTTTCTTGGACTTTTCCTTACATGGCCCAAAGAAATGCTGTCACGGAAGCAGCCAAGCCACCAACTCGGGAGGCTGGTGAAACCTTGGTTTTCTGATCTCAGCCATTCCAGAGGGTGGGACTGGATTTCAACAAAGCAGAAATTATCTCGGAAGAATATGCCTGCTCAAGAAATAAAGGTGTCTGCAAGTGTGTGTGTAGGGTACGGGGATGAGTGGACAAACCTCACTTAATTTTAAGGGTTATTCTCTCTCTCTCTCTCTCTTTTTGAGACATGGTCTGCTCTGTTGCCCAGGTAATAGTGCAGTGTGTAAGTTATATTCTAAGAATAGCATATAAATGTCTTACCACAACAAATAAGCAAGCCAGATAATAGTTACGTGAATCAGTTTGATGTAAACATGCCATGTTGTTTGTTAATTCAACACATTGTACCCCATAAATGCATTAATGTACACAGTCATTATTTAATAAAGAAAAAAATAAATTTAAATTAAAACAAAAAATAATAGTGCAGTGGTGTCATCATAGCTCACAGCAACCTCAAACTCCTGGGCTCAAGTGATCCTCCTGCCTCAGCCTCTCAAGGAGCTGGGACTACAAGTGTCCACAACCACACCCAGCTAATTTGTCTATATTTTGTAGAGAGGGGGTCTTTCTATGTTGCTCAGGGTGGTCTCGAACTCCTGGGCTCAGGCAGTCCTCCTGCCTTATCCAACCAGAGTGCTGGGATTACAGGCATGAGCCGCCATGTGTGGCTGAGAGTTTTCCTTAAGGACTTACCCTCTCTGCTTTTCTTCATGGCTGAGTTTTAGTAAGTGATGCTGTTGCTATATAGCTGGTGTTCTCAAACTGGGGTCCTTGGACCAGCAGAATCAGTACCACCTGGGAATTGTGAGGAATGCAAATTCTCCAGCAATGCCACAGACATACTGAGTGAGACACTTCGAGGGTGAGGCCCGGCCGTTCGTGCCAACAAGGCCACGGGAAATTCTGATAAGCACTCACGCTGGAGCACCACAGACAATCCGCATCACCGGAATCCAGTGTTTGCCAACTCAGTGACCCCAGGCAGCTTATTTCTCTCCCACAAGCCTCAGCCTACCACAAAGAGATGTTGCTCCCCAAGCACCTGACATGTCAGGGGGGCCGAACCGATCCTTTTCCAATAAAACCCACTTTTCAGTAGCCTATGATTTGTCAGCTGATAGTTGAAGCTAAAATATGTGTTCCAAAAAAAAGTTGCTTCTGTCAAGATGCCTGTTTTAATGTGACCTTTCTTATCTCTGTATGAAATCTGAATCAGTGCTTTTATGATGATTCATAATCTCTGCTTCTTGGAGAAAAGGAAGCTGGGTCACAGCATCTGTCCTCTCTGTTGTTTGAAGCACCTGACTGAACCATGCTGGTGGAGACTTTGCACATAAATGGTGGACATAAAGTTCGTGTGCAATTTACTACGTTTAACTGTTTTTGTTTTTTTTTTTTTTTTTGCACATGAACTTTATGTCACCATGTAGAAGGGCAGGAAGACAGAGGGTCCTCCCCTCCCTTGAAGCCTTTTGGTTCTGGGAAATCCCTGGACTCAGAGTCAGATGACTCCTCCAGGTGACTGGCAACCATTCCTGAGATGTCCAGGACCCAAGGCACATCTCCCAGAAGCAGCTGCTTCTGTCCTCAGTGGCTGTCTTTAGAGGCCGTTTTTGCAGCTTGCTATGCTAAGGTTTGTGGGCCTTTTTATTGTGGCCAGCCCCAAACACTAAGGGGAAAGTTACTGATGGCGAGAGGAAAGAAATCATAGTTAACCCCTCCCTGACCACTATGCACTGTTTGTCCTTCCCTTCTTAACCCAGGATGGGATACTGAGATTCTAGAAATGACGATTCCAGGCACTTGCCCCATGCCAGCCAGATGCTCAGTGCTTTGTACACACCACTTTGTTTCATTTTCACAACCACCCCTAATGAAGGCTTTATCCGTACTTTACAGACGAGGAAATGGAGGCATGGAAATGTTTCCTACTCTGTATGTGTCTATGGCCCCCAAACTAGAATTGTAATGAAGGCAGGATTCACATGCTGGGGGCCGACTGCAGGGCCTGGAATGCCTTCTCCCAGGCTGTGGGGTGATGCTGGCTGCTGTTTAATTTTGATGGCCTAATGTCCTGGTGCAACTGGACATCAGATTTTGTTTTGATGGGTTACATTATTTGCATTTGTAAGGTAAAGTCCAGAGTCTGACTCATAATTCAGTCCTTCACTCAGAAAATGTGCCACATGCTCCTACATTGTACCCAATAGATGGGAACTAATTGAGTCCCCTGCCCCCTTCTTGAATTTAATTGTGTTTTTCTCTCATGTGGGCCTATTCGTTGAAAGCATCCCATGTACTCAGAATTAATCTGGGCGTCAGATGTAAAGCTGTCTTGTGTCTCTTTGGGTACCTTTTCCTTTTATTTTTATAGGGATCCCAGGAGATTGGCAGGGTTTGGGATCTCACTTTTAGGTGCAGATGCTGAGCACTGATGACACCCAAGTACCTGCGACAGAACTGGAGATGAGCTTTTGGGAAACCAGGTCCTTGGGAGGTAGGTGGCCCTAGTCCCTAGGCTGAGGCTCAGGTTCTCTCAGCTGCCTACCCCACGTCCCTGGGACCCATCGACTAAGACTTATCAAGTAAGGGTGGCAGAGAGGGGCTCAGAACTGTCACAATGTCTGTAGCTGGTCACAGTCTTAAGTAGAGGGTTGACTAAGTTGAAACTTTGTAGCCTCATCTCTAAAATGGAGGCCCTAAAACTGGATGGTGTGTGAGGTCCTTTCAGTCTGACGTGGTTTAGTGAAATCACTTGACTCTAAGAAAGGAACAAGAAATCCAAATTGTACTCAGGTATCTTTGACCCACTTGGTTGTAGGAGATAGACCTTGAAGAACTTTTAAAAAAGCACAGCTTTCTGTATTACCTACTTGATAATGATAATTGAACCCAGTCCTTGATAATCAACACCACAATTACCACTCAAACACTGAGAAGCTGCTTGGCCACTACTGTATACACAAAGGTCCTGCCCTAATAATGTTGGGGGGATTCATAAACCTATGACGAGCGACACACAGCAAATTTTATTAAATGCCAAATTAAAGGTAAAAATAAAATATCATGGGACTTGTAGAGGAATGAACAGAAGCACTTGACTTGCAAGAATGGGGATGATGACTCAAACAATTAGAGAATAAAAATCATTGCAGTTCTATGAAGAGAGAATGGAGGAAGTGATTCCAGGCAGAAAGGTCATGTGCACGAGGCAGGGGGGCTTAGAAACACGGAGCTTATTCAGGAAGCAGCAAACAACCCAGTGAGGTGAAGGCAGAATGAAGGAGGTGGGTGACGACGATATTGGTAAGAGTTAAATTTGATTCAGGTTAAGGAAGATTTTGAAGATGAAGTAGATATAGACATGTGTACCAAGGAGAATTAATTGGTTAGATCTGTATTTCATAATAATCAGTGATTATTGTCAAATGGCATTATGATCCAGAGGAACTGATTTGGGTGAGAATGGAGGAAGAGAGTCCAGGCGTGGAGACCAGCCAGTTTAGAGAGTCATACCGTTGGCCCAAAACCCAGCTGAGACAGAGCGGAACACGTGTGTAGGCCTCGGAATCTACTCAGAATCTCCACATGTCTGGCGTTGTCATTGTCAATATCAATGACTATTGTCATTCTGATAGAAACAGTAGTGGGAGAACTTCCATTTGCAGATGAGAAGACTGAAGATGATGTATGGTTATGTGACTTATCCAAGGTCATCCAAGAACTTGACCCCTTGTCAAGTGTGTTGTCCACTAAGCAATGGAAAGCAGAGGAGGGGACACTGAGCCACCACCACCAGCTGCGGCCACCCCTTCCCCATCACTGGTCTGAAGGCCAGTCTATTCTCCCTGGTGGCCTTTGAATGTGCTCACCAGAGCCTCACATGAGCCAGGACAAGTTTTACAAAACGTTAATTAAACCCATTACCCTCATGCTCACACTCTTTGGCTGTTCGCTATTGCTCTTAGAACAAAAGCAAACTTAACTGTCCAGAAGGCTCCCTACTTTCTTGTGGCTCGGGGGCTCCTGCCCACCCTCCAGGCCTCAAGACAAGTGTCAGCTCTTCAAAGATGCCTCCGCTGGCCCCTCCAGTGAGATCAAATCCTTATTTTTAGGTCCTTGTGGAAGCCTTGGCCTCCCTTCCTGGCAGTTGTCAGGTTGTAATTTTGCAGTAATTTGTGTGATTTTTTTTTTTTTTTTTTTTTTGACATATGTCTGTTTTTCCCACTGAGATTCAAATAAACTTCCGGTACCTCACACACTGACTGGCATGGCCTCAGCATGTAATAACTACTGTTTCAAAAGTTTTGTCCGTTTTTATGAGTCTACTTTAAACTGTAATATCTCAGTGAATATTTATTCAATTTAATCGAAATAAGTGCCATTTGAATCAGTGCACTTTTGCCAACGTAACACAATTTTATTAATTCCATCAGCATAAAAATTGGATGCTCAGGATTCGATGAAGTCAACGAAGGCCATTTTTGCTAGGTCCTGATTGGCAAAGGTTCTACCAGTGAGAAAGTTATTGAATTGCTTGAAAAAATGATAGTCAGTTGGCGAGAGGTCTGGGAAGTATGGTGGGTGGGGCAGAACTTCGACGCTCAATTCCTTTAATTTTCGGACGGTGATTTGTGAGATGTGCAGCCGGGCGTTGTCGTGGAGCAGGATCAGACCTCTTCTGTTGACCAGTGCTTGCTGCTGCTGACGCAATTTTCGGTACATTTCATCGATTTCCTCACAATAGGACTCTGCTGTGATGGTTTGGCCTGGTTGCAGAAAGTTATAGTGAATCACACCAGCCACTGACCACCATACAGTAACCATGATCTTTTTTTGGTGGGGTTTC
>CAUYPK010008937.1:0-11473 GCA_963574355.1 Loris lydekkerianus | reverse complement strand
GTTTCACCTCATGATTGTTTTTCACCATTGCCTCTGGCCATCCTCAGAGTTGGGGAGGTGTCTCTCCAAGATTAGACCCTAGCGGGATCACTCTATTGTTGCTGGATCTTTGTAGGGAGTGACCCTGTGTAGTTCCTCTGGGGTTTGTCTAGCTAGGGAGTTCTGGTTGTGAAAGCAGCTCTGGTGTGTGACACACCCTGATCCAGCAACAGGGCTCGGGTGGTGCACACAATTCTGGGAGATCATGGTACCCCATGACTTTGGCACAGAGAGCCCAAGGCTCCAGCAGTCTCTGGCCAGGAGAAGGGCTCTGTGCAGAGGCAGGGGGGGCCTCCAGAGGGCACGCAGCTACCAGAATCCCTGGCCAGATGAACGGGCTAGTGTGGAGGCTGGGAGGACACAGGAGGGAGAATGCAGTGTTGCGTGGCTCCCACAGTTCCTGGTCAGGGAATGTGGAGGCCCGGTGGGTGTGTGTCACCAGTCGGGGGTCTCTGTACAGCTCTTATGGAGGTCTGGGCAGTACCAAGCCCAGGAGTTTGAGGTTGCTATGAGCTGTGATGTCACAGCACTCTACTCAGGGCAACAACTCAAGGCTCCAGTGTGCCCAAACCATCTCACTCTGCCCCTAAGGATTAAGGCTGTAAAGCAGCTCAGTCCCTGCCATTAAGCTGCTCAGTCACTACGTTACCTTGTCCCACCCGATCCTTGCTCTGGGACCCTTACGGTGGAGCTTGCCGGGGCAGTTCCTTTACAATGGCTTCCTGCGCCCAGCTCAGTGGCTCAGTCTGGGGCCCCAGACAATGCCCAAAGTTCTCCACACTCCTGTTCAAGCTCTCCTCAAGGCATTTCAACTGAGTGCCAAGTCCAAGAACACCAAAACAGTTCACAGGTAAGGCCCTTCTGGTTTGCAGTCTCACTGCTGCTTGTACTTATGGTTGCTGGTGTGATTAGGTTGATCAAACACACACAACCACTTGCCTGTTTTCCACTGTTTTTGTCCTCCTTTTGGGGTCCAGAAGTCCCTTGCTGGCTCCCTGTATCCTCAAAGGGATGATTATAGGCAGATCCCACCAGCCAGAGATGCCTGGAGTCTTGTCTCCCCCAGAAAGACCATTTTTTAAATGGGAACTTTATACTTGGATAATAATTTAAGAAAACAGTAATTTAAATTCACCACATATCAAATTTATATCTTGCATCAAAATGACTTTCAGAGTAATAAATGAATAAGCATTTAATAAGATCAAGTATAGAATACTGATGAGAATTATCCAGATACTTAGATTTACAATATTCTTTTCAAGACTTAAGTCATAAAACACAATAAGCTCAAGATAGCAATTTTCATGGGGCACCTTCGGTGACTGATCTGCCTCTGGCCACACTCTTCCTCCTGTCTGTCCTTTTTGCCTGCCTGCCTGCCTACCTTTCATGCTAAATTCAAAGCATTTTGAAGAATTTACATAAAACATATGAAACATATGTAATAATAAATATAAAATAAACATTTAAAATTATCTGTATAATATTATATATGATTCTATTCAGAGAAAAATATATGAGTATCATATGTGTATATCATTTGTACACATAGGGTGCCAGAAATATGTATTTGTACTTTTTACAAAAGAAAAACAGTGTATTAAAATTGAAATACGGAAGTCACATTTGACTTCCGCAGTTACAAGAGGTGCTCAAACATGATTTGTATTCATCTATTGTTATTGGTGTGTTTTGACATTAATAATTTTAATATTTTTTTTCTTTTCTCAAAATATTTCTTTTCTAACAACCCCTATATATTTGCTTATATATGCACAGGGGAAAAAAGGAAGATACCTGGAAAATCACATGTATCTTTATCCCTGGAGGCTAGGATTACTTTAATTTGTTTTCATCTGAGAAATCCTTTACACCCTTAAAAATTAGTGAAGACTCCAAGGAGCTTTGTTTGGAAGGTGTTAGATCTGTAGATACTTACTATAGTGGAAATAAAAGCTATGAACTTTGGGCGGTGTCTATAGCTCCCAGGAGTAGGGCGCTGGCCCCATATGCTGGAGGTGGTGGGTTCAACTGCAAAAAAAAAAAAAAAAAAAGCTATGAACTTTAGGGCGGTGCCTGTGGCTCAGTGGGTAGGTCATCGGCTCCATATGCCAAGGGTGGTGGGTTCAAACCTGACCCCGGCCAAACTGCAACAAAAAAATAGCCAAGCATTGTAGCAGGCACTTGTCATCCTGGGACCAGCTACTTGGGAGGCTGAGGCAAGAGAATTGCCTAAGCCCAGGAGTTGGAGGTTGCTGTGAGTTGTGACGCCATTGCACTCTACCTAGGGCAATAAAGTGAGGACTCTGTCTCTACAAAAACAAAACAAAACAAAACAAAACAAAAAAACGCTAAGAACTTTAATACATATTTATCTATGGTATTGAAAAAATATTTTTAGTTGACATAATTATATAAATTTATGGTACAGTGTGATATTTTGTGGCATTTATTATGATTGTTATGTAATGATCAAATAAAGGCAATTAGCATATTATCACTTCTAAGATTTATTATTTGTGTTGAGAACATTCAAAATCTGCTTTTCTAGATATTTGAGAATATACAATAATTTTTATTATTATCACCCTATGGTGCTATAGAACACCAGAACTTACTTCTCCTATGGAGATGTCCTTTTGTAACCATTAACCAATCTCTAGCTATTCCCCTTTGCCCCGACCTTCCCAGCCTCTAATAAACACTATTCTATAATGTACATCTATGTGATCAACTTTTTTAGCTGCCACATGTGAGGGTAAGTAGTATTCATCTTTCTGTGCCTGGTTTACTTCACTTGACATAATATGTCTTCCAAACTCATCCATGTTGTCATGAATTATAGAATATTGTTCTTTTTATGGCTAAATAGTCTTCCCTTCCATATATGTACTATATACTATATTTTCTTTATTCATTCATCTGTTGATAGGCACTTAGGCCGATCCCTAAGGTTGTTCTGAATAATGCTGCAATAAACATGGGAGTATAGATATCTCTTTGACTTAGTGATATCCTTTCCCTTGAATATGTACCCAGTAGTGGGATTGCTGGATTATATGGTAGCTCTATTTTAAGTTTTTTGAAAAACCTCCATACTGTTTTCCATAATGGCTGCATTAATTTTCATTCCCACCAATAGTATATAAGTGTATGATTTCATTTAAAACTGCAACAAAAAAATCCATCACTTGTTAACATAAATAACATCGTTATGTAGAAAAATAACTACATTTCCCAATATAAAAAAATTAATGAGAAGACTAACATTATTTTACATTCTATTTAATGTTCAGCTAAATTGTGTATCTACTTTTGAATTTGAGTAAAAATGGAAAGTAAAATCTTAGTATTATTGTGAAAATAGTTTGACCCAGAGTCCCCAGACAACACTTTGAGAACTGCTTCTGTAGAAGGGAAGAGGAGGATTTTTATCTTTACCACAGATTGTTTGTGTTTTAGAGCTCTCTAAGGCTTGTCTGTCAAATGGGGAAAATAATACTTCTTTATACAATCTTTGTGCACAATATGAATAATGAACTTAGAAGAAAAATAACCATATTTAGTGCAAGTAATAAATGATAGCTGTTATTATAGTAATCATTTATTATTATGGTTGAATTTAAAGCCAGGAAGAAAAAATATTCTAAATGTAAATTCAGTACTTTTCACTGAGGTCACATATGGTTTAAAGGCTGTAGACAGGGGTGCAAGGGTTTCCTATGCTCTTTTGGAAAACTATTAGTTTCGATGGCAGACAAAGTCCAATTTGCCAGAGTGGGATATTAGAGCTGTTGGGAAAGATGCAGAACCCGCCCTTGGATACTAATAGGGGTTGGCACTGGTACTTTCAAACAAAATGGAGGCAAAAGACTGCTCAGACCTCTGAAGAGAAGGAAGAGAAAGGGAAGTGTGAATAGTAAAATGGAACCTTTGCAATCAATTAATTGACTCAGGGTCCTGGTCTATGATGGGCTCACCAGAACTTACACTTCAGGCAGGGTTGGGCATAGAACAAAAAAGGTGTTAAGACTAGTAGCCTAAGACATAAAGGTTGATGTGATGATGGTGATGATAGTGGAACAAGGAGGTTAGAGTATTGGGGGTCATGGTAAAGGCAAGGGAGCTCTCCTAGAATTTTATTTATTTCCCTAGATTCTCAACCCTCTTATGATTAGGTGGGGCCAACATGGCTGATTTTGAACAATGGCACTATAAAAAGGAATAAAGAACTTAATATACACATTATAAAATGGGAGTTAGAATCCTAGAGGATATTTATTTGATAAGAGTCCAAAAGAATCTAATGGAGGGAAAGAAAAGTAACAAATATGTGAAAAGATAAAAACTAAAGTTTTCAGAATCAAATGAATATGTGGGTCCTTAGACTGAAAGGGAATTCCTAGAACCAAAAAGGACATAGATAATGCTCTACATCAAGACATTTCATGATAACCTGCGAAACATTAATGAAGAGAAAAATCTTTAATATTGTTTGAGGGAAAATGCAGATTACATACAAAGCAACAATTATCTTGGTAGCAAGACAGACAATCAATGTCAAAAGATAAAAGTAATATTGAGTAATAACCACTGATCAGCACTAAGAGCAAAATAAAAATGGCTTTATCTTTTCTTTAGTAAGACAAAACGTTAAAGGAAAAGAATAGGAAATAAATAATTTTAAGTGTGCTAAATATTGCCAGAGTCTATACTCACAGATGCTATAGGCATAGAAATCCAAGAAACCAGGAACATAACTAAGCTATCAGGGTTTATATGATGAAATTTTCCACATTCCCAATATCACAATGGATATTATAGGACCAGATAATAGACCATGGCAGGAGGGAGAGGATGAGGCTGTATTTACAAAATCACTAGATATAAAAATTGCTAGATAGGCACATAGAAAAAGGGAGAAAAGAAAAAGAAGAAAAATCTTTATCATGAAAATTGACCTTGTAAACCAAAATCCAAAAATATGGAAAGACTTAATGTTAAGAAAACAGGTTACAAAATCAGGTAAAAATTAAAAATTAATTTTAATTCATTAAAAATATTATATTTAATTCATTAAAAATATTATATTTCTGGAACAGATGGTTATAAAATCAGTGCATTAAATGTATTCAAAGAGGTAAATGAAGACAAACCTGTCATTAAAAATTTAAAAAAATGTAATAATTAGGCAGGGAAGAAAACAAAGGTTTTAAATAACAATTAAAATATCTTGGAAATGAAGAATATAGTGATTAAAGAAGCTAGATTTATAATATAAACTGCAGATGGAGCCTAGCTGAGAAGAGAATTAGATATTTCTAAGAAATAAATTTGGTACTCACCCAGAATACAGCCCAGAAAGACAAAAAGATTGAAAATCATATTTGTGTGATTAAGAGCCTAGGAGATAAGACAGGATATCAGTTTTTACCATTTTACTTTAGCCTTGTACTGGAGGATCTATCCAGGGAAGTTAGACAAGAAGAGGAAATAAAAGGCATACAGATTGTAAAGGAAGAAACAGAATTATCTCTGGTTACAGATGGCGTGATCTTGTATTTAAAATTTTTTAAGGAACTCACATACATACAAACCGATTGGAGCTAATTAATGAGTTTAGAGAAGTTGCAAGATACAGTATAAAAAAAATCAATTGTATTTCGATATGCTATCAGTGAACAATTGAAAATGAAATTAAGAAAAAGTTACATTTGTAGTAGTATCCCAAAGGATAAAATACTCAGAAATAGATATATTAAAACTTGTACACTAAAAACTACATAATTCTCATAAGACTGTGATACTGGCATAAGAGAGACTTATATATCAATAGAATAGAATTGGGAGCCCATAAATAAAGCTGTACATCCACAGTTAATTGATTTTCAACAAGGATGTCAAGACAATTCGATAGAGAATATAAGTAGCCTTTTTAACAAATGGGGCTTACATGACTGGATAAACACATGCAGCAGAATGAACCTGCACCTCTACCTCATACCTTACACAAAAAGAAATCTCAAACTTAATTAAAGACTACATGTACAAACTAGAAGTGTAAAACACTTAGCAGAAAACATAGCAATACATTTTTGTGACCTTGGATTAGACATGTTTTTTGAGTATACTAAAGACAAAATTGATAAATTGGACATTGTTGAAATTGAAAATCTTTGTGCTTCAAAGAAAAATATGAAAAAGTGAAAAGACAATACAAAAAAATGGAAGAAAATATTTGCAAGTCATATGTCTCATAAGGGTCTGGTATCTGGGTCATATGCAAATGACTAATAACAAAATTGACATTGGAATTTTTATTGTTATCACTGAGTACAAGAAGATATTAGAATCAGTTCCCATTGATATAGGGACAAAAGAAATACTATATATTTTTCATAAAGGGAAAAATCCTTTCCATATTAATCACTTGATTCAAGGAAACTTTATTTAAAATAGCTATAGAACATTTTTACATAGCATACTGAGCTAATTCTAAAATTTTTGTGGAGAAATTAAGGGCAAAAAATAAACCACTTTGCAAAAAGCTAGATAAAGATAACTTATTATCATTGTGAGAATAATTTGTATCCAAAAAATTTCTATTTAGAAAGAGGAATAAACACTAATATTTATAATTAGTGTATTTTCCAATTTATTAATCATATGAATCTAGAATTTATTTAAATATTAATAACATTTCTTTGAATATTTACACAGAATATACACAAACTAATGCCTCATATTTATGCACTAAACAGATTTAATTTCCCCAAACATTTAAATGTTGATTGCAAACTTAAACACTTATAAACCTTTAATTAGGATTCTTTCAATATATCAGAGTCTCTCAAATGCTCTGAAATTTTGAAAATCTATTAAAATGCACACCCAGTGTAATTATTAGAAAACTAATCTGATACCTACCAGAAAACTTGCCTATACAGTTTTTGTACCAGGATGTTGAAACTGTTTCTTCCTGGGGGGAGGGCAGAGCAAGATGGCAGACTAGAAACATCTCCTTACTAGCCCCTCATTCCAAGTCAGGGGAAAGAAAACTCCAGCCAAATCTGACTGGGGGAACCTACCCACAGACTTTATTCTGGGGCTTAGTGAAGCAGTGGTGGACTATAGGAGCCAGCAAGGAGCTCTGAAGCTGAGGAAAATCAGCACAGAAGGCAAGTGCTTGGGAATGGGTGGGGACCAGTTGGCCAGCCATCGAATGAAGACCTGGGGACAGGAATGGGCTCTCCTGCAGTCTTTTTATTTTGGATTAACCTGCTCACTGGAACTGTCTTGGAAGTTTTAAACAAGTGGGTGGACTGAAACAGTATCCAGATGCCAGGATTGAATAATGGTTGGTGTGGATCTCCCATGGTCTTGGCTGCTAGCTGGGCACCCCCACTGTGGGAAGACCATGTGGGAGGAACAGTCTGGAGGGTCCTAGTGCACATTCAGTTCTGGTGTACCTGCTGAGCTCAGTCATCCACAGTTGGGATGATCTGAACAGCCCCAGAAATTGTTGTCAGGGGGCACTGTGTGACATGCTTTCTAAAGAATCTGGCCACAACTTTAGGACACTAATCCCACAGGGACTGAATGCTGACAAAGTAACCAAGCCCTGCTTGAGAGCAACTAAGTCTGAAAAACAGGACCTGAACTACCCTGCAACTAAAGAATGGATTCCAGGCCCAAATTTTTCATAGAAAAACAGCCTATGTTTTCCATAGTGCAACCTGGTGTCCAGGAAATAAATAAATAAATATATATATATATATATATATATATGTTCTTTGTTTTTTGTTGTTGTTGTTTTGGTTTGGTTTGGGTTTTTGCATGGTCAACAAGAAAGAGGCTGACCCTGCAAAGACCTGGAGGGAGAATGTGATGGGCACATGAAATAGCAGCTGTAAAAACCTTCGAGTAGAATGATCCTGTGTTGGAGACGCAACAGGAAGGTCACTGCTGTGGACGCTGTGGTGCACTTCCCAGCTTCCCCTCAGGACCCAGGTTCTACTCACCCAGTTCATGGGAATGTGTCTTACCAGCGGCTCACAGCTGAATGCTTCCCTGATAATCTCCTGTGGAGCTCATGTATCTACCTCCATCCAAAGACTATTAAAATATTTTCTCAACTAAACTAAGCTATATCTGGGCAGATGCCAGGCTGTTTTTGTTGTTGTGTTCTTCCCATTGTATCACTAGTACCTGACACAGTGCCTGGAGCATAGTAGAAACTCAATAAATACACATAGTTC
This sequence comes from Loris lydekkerianus, assembly GCA_963574355.1. Lineage (NCBI taxonomy): Eukaryota > Metazoa > Chordata > Mammalia > Primates > Lorisidae > Loris > Loris lydekkerianus. The sequence goes on along the minus strand of CAUYPK010008937.1, from coordinate 3,173 downwards.
AGGGAGAATTAAAAAAAAAAATCTCATCTTCGATATCTTCTTATATAAACTTCACATCCTTTTTACTTTCATGTAAGCAAAGGTTGTTGTTATCCGAAATGTTACGCTGTTCTCCTGGGTAAATTCTCACTGTGTAAGCTGTCCTAGTTTCCCAGGGCCGCTGTAACAAAGTGACTGAGTGGGCTAAAACATCAGAAGTCATTCCCTCACAGCTCTAAAGGCTAGAAGCCTGAAATCCAGGGTCACAGGATCAACTCTCTCTGAATCCCTGAGGGTCAGATCCCTCCTTGTCTCTCTGAGTTTCTCATAGCCCCAGGCATTTGTGGCTATGGTGGCATAACTCCAATCTCTGACTTTCTTTGCGTGGTCTTTTCCCCTCTGTGCCTGTTTATGTCCAATTTCTCTTTTAAAAGGACACCAGTCATATTGGATTAAGAGCCCACTCTGCTCCATTATGTCCTTATTTTAACCAATTACTTCTGTAATGACCCTATTTCCAAATAAGGTCACATTCTGAGGCACTGAAGGATACTAATCAATATATGTTGAACAGAGCAACAAATGATTGCATAATCACTTCACGGTTTCTCAAAACCATTAAACCAAACTGAAAATGTCAAGCTTTCCAGGAATGCTTCTCTCCCCAACAAATTGCAGTCTTTTATTTTAAACAATGCATTATTTCATATTCTTTATTTTTTCACTAGATTTCACAGAATGAATGAACAAGAAAATAAACACTGGGCGGCACCTGTGGCTCAGTGGGTAGGGCACTGCCCCATATACCAAGGGTGGCGGGTTCGAACCAGCCCCAGCCAAACTGCAACAAAAAGTGGCTGGGCGTTGTGACGGGTGCCTATAGTCCCTGCTGCTTGGGAGGCTAAGGCAGGAGAATCGCTTAAGCCCAGGAGTTGGAGATTGCTATGAGTCTCCAAGGCACTCTACCAAGGGTGATAAAGTGAGACTCTGTCTCTACAGAAAAAAAAAAGAAAAAAAAGAAAAGAAAAGAAAAAGAAAATAAACACTAATTGAATGCCTACTAAATAACAGGAAAATAAGGCACTAAGTTATATCTTACTTTTACTATGCCATTTATAATAATACTTGGTAATACCACGTCAAGACAGAGTCAAGTGCCTCTTCTCTATATTTCCTCACATACATGCTTCTGTGAGTGTGTGAGGAAATACAGTATTACTTGTCATACTGTATCATAATTACCTGTTCACTTTTGAGTGCCCATCACTCTAATCTTTGAATGTAGGGCCTGGCTTATTCATTCTAGATCTTTACAGCCCCGTCCAGTGCCTTCCAAGTACAAGTGCCCCTACTAGGCATTGATGACTGAATTAATTAATAGCTTTCAGTTATCCTACAAAGTGCTTAGTGTTGTTTCTGCATTTCAGAAGCAGTCTAAGTGAATGAATATGTCATATTCTATGTGAATATGTCACAAGTCTCAAGCTTTTCATATTCTAGGCACCACTTCATGTCTATTAACACATAGACTCTCTATGAATATACATTCTATATGACTATTATTTTACTAAACTTCTTATTTTGTTTTCCAAACCTCTCTCCTTTCGGATCCCTTTTCTAATCTTCTCTTTCCTCCTTTGTCTCCAGGGGTAGATTCCTAAAGACTAAGTCACTTGCATCCCTAAGTTAGTCAGAGGGGGACACTGGCAGGGGACTAGTGGGTAGGACTGAAAAGGAGATTCCCTCTCTGTTCTTCAGGAGAATTTCTTCCCCTTCCTTCCTCCTTGTCTCACCATGGTTCTGTGAGTGCTGCATCCTCTGTGGGCACGGCTTCCGTTAAACCAGTGGTTCTCAACCTTCCTAATGCTGCGATCCTTTAAATACAGTTCCTGTGGGTCACGACCCACAGGTTGAGAACCACTATGTTAAGCGGACTCTCTCCCACAACTCTGGCTCTTTCTAGGTCAGCGGTTCTCAGTCTGTGGGTTGCAGCCCCCTTTGAAAATACATTGCGGGAATTAGGAAGGTTGAGAACCACTGTTCTAGGTGCTGGTTATCCCTCTCCATCCACTGCTTCTTCCAGGATAGGGATGGTAACAACTTATCTCTGCGGTTACCTTCTGCATGTTTTCTGATTCATCAAATTGTTGTGTTGGTCATGTGCCCCAGCATCTCATTATTAAATGAATACAGTATAAATGAGACCATGCCAGAGAACTTCTGGGTGAATAGGTGGCTTAGAGTCATATGAAACATGCTCCTACAGTTTTGAAGCATTTTCTTCAGCCCACATCTGACTCTTTATAGGGGGTTCCTATGACTAGCTAATATAAGAGGACAGGCACACAACTAGTTCACAGATGTGCTATACTATGTGCTGTCATCTGCTGTAAATGGACAACCACAGCATCATAATCTCATTCAGGGGTGGCTCTACAGGAAAGCATTAAATGGAAATCTGTCATCAAGGGGTGACGTGAACTGTGAATCTAAAGTAGTTTACTAACAGTGGCTAACAGGTCGTCAGCTGCTTGTTCAGACACTTGTGAAGTATAGAGACTGGTAGATTAGTGACAAGGAGGTCAAATTAAGAGGCACAGACCTGATTTCTCTGAGATAGCAAAGAGTGTGAGGATATTTATGTTACACAGGAGTGTCCACTACAAAGGAGGCAATCACATGGCAGATGAGATGACCTGTCCTGTGGCTTTTAATCATTTTCCATCCATATGCCCATTTAGTGGGCAGAGTCAACCAAGATGTCATGGCAGCAGAGGACAGAGGCCATGTCTGAGCTCAACCCAATATATATTTCCCCTCATTAAGGCTGAAATGGAAACCATTACTGCTAATTGATTACTCTACCGATGTTGAACTGGAACTTTCCTTGGAGGGCCCAGGTAGTCACCTGGTAGCAAAGTAACAAGTTGATTACACTGAATCCCTTCCATCATAGAGTAGGCAGAGATTTCTAACCCTTGGGAACAAATTTGTCTTCCCTGCCCAAAGTACCATATACACTCGAGTATAAGCCGATCCAAGTATAAGCCGACCCCCTTAATTTTACCCTAAAAACTGGGAAAACTTAGTGACTCGAGTATAAGCCGAGGTGGAAAATGCAGCAACCACTGGTAAATTTCAAAAATAAAAATATATACCCAAAACAATTACAAAAATTGAGGCATCAGTAGGTT